>DWQO01000300.1:0-10196 GCA_018236845.1 Plebejus melissa
ACATTACTTCATTTTTTGTAATAAAATTCAATGTTGCAAATTTTGAAGCATCTACATAAAACGTATAACGATTAAAACACTCGAATGTTATCATCGATATCTGCATCTATACGGTCCATATATGAAATGCGGCATCGTTAAACGTGCTTTCATGTGCATAACTCATTATCAGATACGTCACGTTATCTGTGATAAGGTACAGGAAGATGTCGCGAACACGTTCAATCGATGGTGTAAGTATCTAGTATCTACTATTCTAGAAGCCTTGTTAATTATCTATGTCCCTTCCAGTTACTGTTCTTTGATATTGTTGTACCGACAATGTTGCTTTTAGAAAAAATTGTACCTATATCAAGATTGAAGGTCCATCAGGTGTTGCATGTAAATGTGGTCATTATGTACTACAATTTTGCAATCATATGATCGCTTTGTTACATTAATAAACTATTATTTATGTAAACTGTTGCCATAGTAAATAAAAAGATTTTAAAATACATTAATAGGATTAAAATTACTTTAACTTTTCAAGGTGGTTGCAACTTGCAAGATATCTTTCTGCCTACCTATTAAAATTAAGCATAATGTTTTGTCGACTATAGGTAGGTACATGTACTATGTAGTCCTCATCAACCAATATATTTTACGCAGCACTGATAATAATTTGTCATAACATAACAATAATGAAGTACACATTATGTTATTCAATTCCTACTTCCTTTGCTAGATGACCTTGCAAATCAATTACGTATAGAATAATCTCTTTTTTGTGAGTTGTAGAGTCATTATCCAGTAGATAAGCAAATTTTAAACAAAATTATGTTTGACTGTCGTTTTGATAATATTTTTACTGATTTCCATTTATTTTAGTACCGTCATTTCGGTTTTTTTTAATGTTTTCGAGCCATATTGTCTGTTCATATGTTTGATAAAATATATGTTCATAATATCATTTCGTTTGAACAATGAAGACAACATTTATGATTTCAATTTTCATTTATTAAAGTATTAGATTTCTATTTGTTAAGGACCTCTCTACGAGTATAGGCCTCCTCTATACTTTGCCATGCATCTCTATCATTTGCCTTGCTCAATACTCATCCAGTCTTTTCCGAATATTTTTATTATATCGTCCATCCATCTTGTTCTTGGTCTTCCTTTCTTTCGTTTGTATTGTGGTCCCGTCCAGTTTAGTTACTTTGTATGTCCATTTCTGTTTATTCGTCGTCGCTATAATATTATGTCCTCTCCATTTCCACTATAGTTTTTGACAACGTTCTAAAGAAGGGGTTCCCAAACTTATTTTGTCTACTGCCCACTTTGAGAACAAATCATTGTTTGAGAACCCCCCTAATTTTAGATTTTAAAATGCATCCAGATGAAATGAAATCACTATTCACCGCCCAGGCCCAAGCCTCTACACCAGGTCCCTATTATTTTTCTGGGTCCTACACCGCCTCCCTTTAGGCCTTCAGCGCCCACAAGCGGGCGTTATCGCCTACTTTGGGAAAGTCTGAATTTTAAAACATAGGTTCTGTTTCAATAAAATTTCTGAGATAACGGGAATTAATGTTGACTCGACTAAAACTGTCATAGAAACCTCGCGCGTTGTAGAGGTTGTGATTTTTGTGAATGAACTCGTGGTGGGAGTGTATCGGAACGCGGACGAAACTGTTGCGCGTACGCAGCCGCTTTCCCGACTTTCCAGTCCACACTGCGGGTCGGACGAAAACTATATCGATCGCTCGTTTGACGCACGACTAAGCAAATCCAGTAGCCGACAACCGCTATAAATTATTACAATTTGTCTATAATATGTAAGCTATTCGTCAGTCATTACACAAAACATCAATAATTTATAAGCTGAAAGTTAATATAAATGTCTAATTTATTATTATAATCCAGTGTAACAAAAAACCAAATCGCATTGTGAGAATTCAAAGCGATAATGCCATAATGTAAATGTTGTGAAGAGTGGAAACGTCAGCGGCAACATAAATAAATCAACAAGTTGGTCGAAGACGTGCGCGAAATATATGCACTGTGACGACGAAGCGAGGACATCGCAGGCGGCAGGACGAGCCACTCGTCCTCTAACGTCGCAGGTAGCGACCGAGACCATTGTTTATTGCCGGTAATTATTACGGCCAGTGCAGTCGGACGCTCCCAGATTGCCCCTTAAGTCAGGTTTTCCACATTCGATCGTGAACAAAAAATTTCGACACATAATATTGTCTCAACCTCAGTCAGGTAGAAATTAAACGTCCGAATCCGTGTCGAAACATTCGAGTGTACCTAGTTAGATACTTAATTGCGCATATTTAAGCGCGTGTACGAGTAAATCGATGACCTAGTGTAATCATTGTACATAATTAATAAATGGAGCATCAAGCGGCGAAACGCCACGACCACAATACTCGCAGTATCGCGCTCGATTGAGGACCGTTACGTGAAACGTCGAGTACGCAAGGTGGGGTAGGGAACCGAATCGGTGACGATAGCGGCCGAAGTGACCCGAGCGCGGGGCGAGACGGCGTGCGCGGGGCGGGGGGTGCGCCACTTTAGCGCGGCGAGCTGGCAACCTCGCGCGGGGAGAGCGCCCCGCGGCGCAACCTCTCACTCACCGTCGCCGGCTCGCGGCTCGCCAGCCAGTGTTACCTTTGACGGTCGAACGCTCGGTCGTTCCACGCCAGTGATGTCGCTGACGACGTTCGTGAACCACGTCTATGATGTTTCGGTGGATTTGAACTTGTGAGTGCACGATAATAATTTATTTATTATCGAAAACTTGAAAAAAGTGACTGAAAAAAATTCTCGTGCTCTGGATTATTGGATGCTCTGAACTGTGAAGTGATATTTTGGATGTTACGATATTTATGAAGTTGAGTGCAGTGAAACCATAAAAAGGATTGCAATTGACGAAATTGGATTTTAGTGAATATAAAAATTGTGAACTGACAGATGATTGAAAAATCAACGGACATTGAGTGCAAATGTGCAAAAGAAAATTAGAAAAATATTAAAGTTACTCAGGTGTGTAAAAAATAATAAGTAAAAAAATATATTGACGTCATCTACGAATAATAGGACGTCATAGAGGGTATCTGAAACAGAAAAAAATATTTACAAGCCACCCGCTAAAGAGGTGCTACGAAAGTCGTAGAACTGTATGTAGCTGCTACGAAGAAAATCATTGCAACTTGTCGACGTCGCGAAGCGTTCATCGTCGTTAACTATCGGAGTTGTAATAACAGAAATAAAGGACATAAAATAATATAGAAAAATAATAATTGCAATAAATGTAGATATTTTCAAATTAAAACTATTTTTAAGTGATAACCACTTCGACTAAAAAAATCTAACATGTGACATTGCAAAATAAAACTGGGAGCAACGATGAACGGTTCGTAATGTTGACGATACGGTGATCACCTTGATCTAAACGGCCATCAAACGATAACAGAAAATTCTACTCGTCACGGAGAACTCTAAGTATTGCGAGGAAGATTCCAATTAAAAGCGACGAGTTTCAAAATAAAAAGAAAGTTCGTAAAGTTCAGAAAAAAAGGAAATTCGTCGAGATCAAATAAATAAGAGCGTTCATCGTTTCAGGGGGTGTGAAGAACAACAACAGGACGGCGACCTCTGGTAACACGGCTGGGTACGCGGGAGCAAACTACAACTACGCGGGAGCGCAGGCTCCCGACAAACGGCAGTTCCTACAGGATACCATAGGCTACAGAGTCAACGCGCCAAGGTAAGCCAAATCTCATTACCACAACCAAAACAAAATGTTAGTAGACGCTCAACGCCCAAAAAAAGTTAAGCCTTCAGAAGTAAGCAACAATTTATTTAACAATGTTTTGTAGAAGCTCAATAACGCCCGAAATTAAGGCCTCGTATGCAACAATTTAGGTATTTTAGTAAATTAATTTTCAGCATTTCCGTTGATGAACGCGTACTGAATGACCTAACATCTTATCTTATCCGAAACAAGTTTGTTTACATATAAAACAGAAACGAAACGTGACTCGTACCTGTATTTCGCTTATCGCTCTTAACAGGCAATAAAAATCGAAAATATAAAATCAACTTGAAATAACAAAAAAACGTTTTTCAGATAATATATAAAATGGAATTATTAAAATTTTTTATAACATTCCCGAATAATGTAAAATTGAAGCTCTAAACATCAGTAACTACAAACGCGCGGTGAGCATCGCTGCAATTATAATGAAAGAAATGAAATGTGCTCCTCCATTCACACGCACAAACGCTTTCGGCACCCAACACGCACACACAAAGCCGCGCACACTACCTTACCGCACTCACACATCCACACTCACACACACTCGCGCGCAATGGGAATGCAAGCGGTGACTGCACTTTAGCTCACACAATAAACACAAACAAACAAAACATTAACACACCGAACACATCGCTCATTAAATATATTTTCACCGCATTATCGTTCAAATTTTAAATTTCATTAACGTTTTATTTTCATACCAATTAATTCTAAAACCGTTTGGACTGTATCTGTTATTTACATAAAACTGACAAAAAAGTAGGCAGGTGCCAAGAAGCCAAACGGCTTTGTTTCGGGTTCACCTTTTTAACAAAATTATACAAGCTTTAAACATTAATTCACAAACATATTATACCGAATCTAAATATTGTATTAACAGACCGCATCGATGTGGGGTTACATAATAAATTGGGTTCAAAGTAACTACTTAAGTAGGCGTGGGAAAAACCATTGAAGTATCGGAGACAGTTGGTTAACGTTCGTGGATGTATTCTCACAGACCAAAATTGCTTTTATTTTTTTATTATTTCTGAAAAATACTGTAATTATTTTTACAAAAAAAACAATTATGTATCTGTCGCGTCGTAATAAAAGCCCATATTGACGCGTACTTACCCTAAGCGACTGGAGTCGACCCTTTCCTCATTGTGTTCACCCCAGAATGCTCGCCGTTCGCAGCCCCCGGAATTTGCTCCTTCAACCATGATTCATTCTCCCAATTCAGACGTCAATTGACAAAATAAGTCCTGTATGATTATTAGACGAGTAATTTAAACGAAAATATTGTTTGGATTTTGCAGTTGCAGCGCTTAAAATGTCGTCAAAATAAAGTAATAAAGATAATATCATCACAATTAAAATGTACAATGAACTGCATAAAACTCAATCTGCTTATTAAACCTTAAATGATAAAACAAATAAAACTTCTAAAATATAAACAAACTTGCATGTTATTCGATTCTTCTATCTGAAGAAGTAATGAACTATAACACACGTACATATTTTATTCTCTGTCCGACCTCAATATTTAAATATATTGTTGTTAGATCAATTATTACATATTATGTCGTTTATTAATATTAAATTATTGATAATAATAGAAGTTACTAACAACAGTCAACTAGTCACCAATAAGTGTATTCGAAAACGAGACATTCACCGCGAATATACCGCATTTGCTTATCGTCCGCCTAGCGCCTCGTCAACAGTTACATCATTATCGATCGAAAATATCAAAACGCTAATGCTATTATATGCTTGCAATGTGCACACAGGCCACAATGTGAAGTGGCATTTAAACGGGGGTGACCAACTGTCGTCGAAACTCAAGGGCGGAACAAGCCACGCTGCACGATATACATCTACACTACCAACAATTAATACCATATTTAACACGATTACACTTATTACGATAGCTATCGTTGTAATTGAATCACAACTATTTCATGAAAACAACCAGAGAGACTCACCTTCGGTATTTAATAATAACGCGCTAGATTTTTTCGAAGAAATTAATTCAACACGTGATTATCTTCATTGCCAATTAGCTAAGAATTCACCGCGTCTGCGCAACAATCTAAAATTAACGGCAACCTATGTATCAAAATACCTACCTCGTTACTCGCACATCTTCCAATAGAATGCCAAACACCTTCCAGTGCGAACAAAAATGCTAGCTTTTAAATAAACGTTATTAATAAACGATCGTAGGATGACTACATTCTAGAAAATATCAATGGAAGTATTCAAAATCGAGACGAGACGTTCATTGCAATGTGTTGAAATAATGCTGGGAGCGATCCTTTATGATAATTCCAAATATTTTGAGTCGAACGTAAGTAATTATTCGGATGTGGTATCGCTGACAAAAAGCGCACCAGGATGCAGAACATATTTTTTGTGTACATCGGCATAAAAGAAAAAGGTTCAGGCAAAACTATAAAAAGAAGTGTAGATCGACCCAAGTTTACCTAAGGAAGGACCCTTGTAAATCATACGATGAATGCGATGCGACGACTTGAGCGCTGTTCAACGTGTATTTATTGCTTGTCGGCACTACTAAGTATTTTGTTTATTTACTTTAGCAGATAAGTGTTAATTATACTACTTATCAAAATCTCGTTAAGTTAAAATTGTTGTAACTAAGCCGATTTGTGTTAACTTTTTAAAACTATCTTTTAAGCTGCAATTTACAAATCCTAAAAATTAGGAATTTTCGCCATCACAATGTAAAATCAAAATTGATTTTGTAATTGTACCGAATTCAATATTTCCTAATAACTAAAATTCAGAGAGCACGTATGTTTAAAACCATTAACAGTATCGTCGAACGAAATATTTACCGACATTTTGTCATCAACATGCATGTGTGTATAAAATTTTCATAACAATATTGTTCACAACTGATACGCAGTAACAATGGGCAGCCCGTGCGAGTATTTGTCGGGAATTATTAGAAAGGGCCACGGTGGGCTCGGGAATTCGCCCCAAAAGCAGTTCACATGAATCGGTCTCCCACTCCGGCGTCATACAAAAAATCATCCCGAGAAACACAGGGGTAACAACGCGTCACTCACTACACGACCATATTGATTTTTTTACTCTCATTGTTCATAAAATAAAATCTCGGCGTGCGTTAAAAGATCTTGTGTCGATAAAATTTGGGTTGAATATCGAGTCTGTGTTTATTAATACGCGTTAACGTGTGGAATGAACGTTCGTTGCAAGGCCACTTGCAATAGAATAGAAACTCATATCGTCGAGTTAAATAAAATGTATTGAAATCAGTAATCACATACATATTTCATACTTTTAATACTTTACACTTCTGAAGCCGTATTACACGCTACGTTATTATATTTACCTACATCGCCTGCCTCGTGTGTTACACCGAGATTGGAGAGTTGACTATTAGGGATATTGCATAAAAATGCAACTGATGTATTTATAAGTATAATGGTTTTGATCGACAGCAGCTATGGCTCCCGAATCCCGATTAATGAGCGATGTTTTGATCACCAGCGGCTATGGGTGCGCCGGCGGTGCGGGCGCGATGAGCGGCGGCGGCGACAACGCGCAGTTCGGCGCCACCGCCGCGATGGTCGCCGCGGCCACAACGGCCGCGATGCAGGACTCGCAGCCCTTTTCCCAGGTAATAAACTATACAAATTTAAATACGGTTCTAACAAGGTGACTTTATTTCGTCTCGATTAGGAAACTTTCGGAAATTAGCTAATTCTTTTAATTTATCCGTTTCAGATGCAAAACAATATTAATATGGGAAACCCCCAATACAATGCGATGAATGGCTACGGTCAGCAGCGCAACCATAATTCCTCGATGACGGGGATGGGAATGGGAGGCAACGGAGGAATGAACGGCATGACCGGCATGGGGCAGATGTCCAACGCCAGCATGAACGGCATGAACCCGATGGCCCAAATGGCCAACATGGGCATGCACGCCAATATGATGTCCTCGCAGATGGGTCCCGCACAAATGGGCGGATCGGCCAAAATGGGCCCCGGATACCAGAGGCGACACACTCCGTATCCCTCCGGTACCATGTTGATGGGCTCGCGGAAGGGGCAGTATATGGGTGGGCAACCTGGGTTCGGACCGGGACAATATCCGACCGGATACGGCGGCAGACCGGGCTTCCAAGGCCAATATCCTCCGCAGCAACCCCTAGGGCCCAGTGGAAATTTTGGAGGTGCAATAAGAGGAACGATGAGACAGACGACGCCGCCGTATGCAAATCAAGGCCAATACTTCAACGGTGGCGTGCCGGTGCCCAATCAATTTTCGCAACATCAAACTGGTAATGCACAATATAATGGTCAGTACAGCGGGCAGTTCGCGCAGGAGGTCGCGATGAGGACTAACATGAACTACCAGCACAGTCCTGTACCTGGAAACCCTACCCCTCCGCTAACGCCGGCGAGCAGTATGCCGCCGTACATAAGTCCCAACGCTGATGTGAAACCGCATTTCAATGATCTTAAACCGCCTATGAGCATGCAACAAAGTAAGTTTTCAACAATCGAATGCCGTTAAATCATTACATCAAATATATTTACATTTTAACTGATTGTTATTTTTGTTTTCAGATGACGAGCTCCGGTTAACATTCCCTGTAAGAGATGGTATTATATTGCCGCCATTTAGATTAGAACATAATTTAGCAGTTAGCAATCATGTTTTCCAATTAAAACCTACAGTCCATTCTACATTAATTTGGAGGTAATTTTCTACTCTTTTAACATGTTAATAAAATAAAATTATATAATAACAATATTTGGTTACTTGCAACAGTCCTGAGTTCGTATCTCCTATTATTAACCCGTACTGAACATTGTAAAATTTTTTTCGAAAAATTTTATTCTAAATACCAAATCTAATCGAGAATTGTTCAACAGATCGGATCTTGAGTTGCAACTAAAATGTTTCCACCATGAGGACCGGCAAATGAACACCAACTGGCCCGCCAGCGTGCAAGTTTCGGTCAATGCGACGCCGCTAGTGATCGACAGGGGGGAAAACAAAACTTCACACAAACCGCTGTACCTGAAAGAAGTATGCCAGCCCGGCAGAAACACGATACAAATCACTGTCTCTGCGTGTTGTTGTGTAAGTATTTATTATCTATTATGACGAGGTATAATCTGCTCATAACTCACGAACACTGAATTATTTATTTCATAGCAGCGTAATTTTCTTTATCCTAACGAATGCATTCTGCTTCACAGTCTCACCTGTTTGTACTGCAATTAGTGCATCGACCGAGCGTCAGGAGCGTATTGCAGGGGCTTCTACGAAAACGATTGCTCACCGCCGACCATTGCATCGCTAAAATTAAAATGAACTTTAATCAAACTCCGCCTAATGGAAATAACAATTCCAACAACCCTAACGATAGGGACAGCGTGGAACAGACTGCCCTTAAGGTTTCACTGAAGTGTCCAATTACTTTTAAGAAGATAACATTACCGGCGCGAGGACACGAATGCAAACACATACAGTGTTTCGACTTAGAGTCGTACTTACAACTAAACTGCGAGCGAGGGTCATGGCGATGTCCTGTTTGCAAGTAAGTCTTCATTGAATGTATATTTTTATTGGATAAACAATAACTGTCAGCTATCGATGCATTACTAACTTAAACTTTGTTATTTTATAGCAAACCGGCTCAGTTAGAAGGTCTAGAAGTGGATCAATACATGTGGGGCATTCTCAACACGCTCAACAGTTCCGATGTCGAAGAAGTGACGATTGACAGTGGCGCGAACTGGAAAGCTACAAAGATGTCTCCAAATGCTGGCATTAAGGTAAGTAGCAGTACCCTTGAGTAAACATTGCTAAACGATAAAATCACTTTCGGAATGTCTAACAATGTATTTTTTTACTTGCAGCAGGAGGACGATAACAGTAATGATCACAGCGGCAAAAGAAGCAAAGCTGTGTCACCGGGGTCCATGAACATGCCAACGATGAACAATTGGGACATGAACCAGGCCCTATCACCTTACCTGCCTCCCGATATGAACACCATCGCAAGCGGATCCATGATTTCATCCTACAACCAGGGCCAGAACCGAAACTCGGGCTCGAACAGTCAGAACTACGACTACAGTATGAATAACGGTCCAGGAAGTAACGAGTTTGCCGGCAACGGTCCTCTGTCGCATTTGAACGACAGCGTCAACTCTTTGGATCCGCTGAATGCAATGGAGAAGAGTCTCAATGAGCAGGTGAGCTACATTTAAATTAAACATTCCGTTATGGTGACATGATATCATGGTCCACTTTTTATCTGGAAAGCGCATATTTACTTGCGTCTCACGCATAGGCCCCATACGTCGTTTGACTTCTTCGTCTTTACTATGGTAAT
>DWQO01000301.1:0-10191 GCA_018236845.1 Plebejus melissa
GTTTATCGCGCGAGAACCGTACATTTTTTCGGGATGAAAAGTATCCTATGTCCTTTTTTGGGACTCAAAGTATCTCCACGTCAATTTTCAGCGAAATCGGTTCAGCTTTTTGGGCGTGAAGAGTTAACAGACAGACAAACAGACAGACAGACGGACAGACATACTTTCGCGTTTATACATCATTTATTTCATCATTTATTTATCATTTTAATGAAATATGTAATTACTTATAACAATAATAATTATTAGATAGCTCATAATTAAGTGCAATTAAATTTGTGTGATGCACGATCTGTACCGGTTAAAATGAATGGGAGCACAGGTGTGATAGCCGTAATAAGCTATTAGTTTCACATAGACACGATAAATTCCTAATGAATCGTCTGCGTGTAATTATTCAAATCGATTGCGTTTGCGCAACCTCCGTTACGACATCTTGATCTTACTCTGTTTATTGCCGGCTCTGCGCGTAACTTATACGCGCGCACTTAAATATTCAACTCAAAATAAATCATACCTAACTATGATACGAATATCAATACTACTTTTAATTTTACTTGTGAATAATCTATAGCTTAGTCTATATTTTGTAATTTAAGAACGTAATTTAATATATTACTAGATGTTGCCCTCAACTTCTTTTTTTAGATTTTTATCTCATGATAACCCCAAATATTATTTCCATAAATGCTACTCTAACTTCTTTTTAGGAGCTTATAAATTTGGTATGGAGATTGTATCTGTATTCTGTACTCCATATCAAATTTTCGCCAAATCAGGTGGAGTAGTTTGAGGGTGAAGATATAACAACTTATATCTTCACGATTAAATAAAGCTGCAAAAATGTATCTGTCTGTTGACTGACACTTTAAACATCTGCATTTGAATATTGGATGATCACTGTCCATTCACATAAAGTTAACAGTTATAAGAACATCTAAATAAAACGTTTTCTGAGCACCGCGCGCGTTGAAGTCTTATTCATGGCGTACAACACACAATATTTCGTTTTGGTTTTCGAAACATGTATTAGAAACTAAAACGAAATTGAAAGCACTGAAGCAACACACCTGAGTAGGTAAATAAGTAAATAATATTAGTATATGTAATACATCAGCACGCTATAACTGTATCGATTGACAGATGTAATATTATACCGCAGTTTCGGTCGGCGAGTTTGCTCCACTTCAACGTGTCAACCTTTCTCGTTTTACGTACCAAAGTGTAGCGAAAAACAGAAATTAATACTCAGTTTCGATTTACTAAAAGTGTACTGACAATTTCGATTGATTCCCATGCATATTTTGTGTTAAGTAAAAAAGGGAGTGCTGCGAAGTGAAATCAGCCTGTGCATCGTAATGAGTAATTAAATATTTGATAGACGACTTAAAAAATAATCTGATAGAAGAACGAGATGCTATCAAAAAGCTATTTGATTACTGCAACGGTTCAGTACACAAAGGATAAAAACCGAAAACGGGACACGACTTCGTTGTCTCGTTTGTATGTACAGAGTATTTTATAAAAAGACATGAAATATATAAACACAGGTTTACCGGAATGATTTCTCTAGCTCAATTTTCAACTAATTTTTCTTGGTAAAATGTGTACATTTAAAGCTGGAGTAGAGATAATATGCTCGTTAGATAATATGTTAGTACTGTTCAAATGTGTATAATATAATGTAGTCTCCTGAATTTAAATTTTAATTGATAAAATGGTACTAGGTACCAAGTACCAACCCAACAAATATATAATTATACCACCTTTCGATAAAGTTCTGAAAAGGCTTTTCACAACTTTTTTTGACAGATCCTCCATACATGATCTGTCAAGTTAATTGGTGGATAGCCTATTCGGCACTTATCAGGAAGTGGTGAAACAGATCCTGAACCTCAGACACACTGTTACACATACGTACAACACAGTAAAATATGCACATAAATGTGACTCCTGTGCGTTTAAAAATAATACAAATAATATATTTATTTAAAGTTTTAGATTGAGAATTTCGATTAAATAAAACTTCTTACATAAGTACAACATGTTATCACACTTTGAGGAAAGGTCACATAAACGGTTCTGTCACTAACACCAAAAATAACGCCACCATATTCTATTAGCAATACAACTTGGTAATCACATTTAACATACATAAACATAATACACAAACTTAGTAAATACTTAATTCTTGACTATCCTATCTATTATTATGACTTGGTTAATTATTATGAGTTGATTATCAAGCAAAGGTATTAACTTTGCTTAATAATTAACTAAAAATAATTAATCAAGTCATAATATTTTTACATTATTAGGCCTTTATTTTATATTAGGTATGTTAGCTAACGTTTATTCAAGTATCAATACTAACATTTGTGTTTATTTGAAATAGTAATTATACTATCAATGTTATACTTTGTTGATTTTATGTGCCATAGAGAAAGATAATAATATGGTTATGGCTAGTTTCCACTTTTATAATGTCAAAATACTTGTTTAGAAACAAAAGGATATTCACATCGTAGAATATTATATCAAGCTGTAGAGCTCGGCGTGAGGCGCGCAGGCGCAGGCGCAGGCGGCACGTCTGGCCGCGCGCCGCGTGACTCGTTCGCCCTGGTTTAGTACAGGATCTAAACACACACCAACAAAATACTTTATTAATTAAGCATTCAGATACGACCATATTTTATTTTTAATACCTCCCATTTCTGTCCGACCGAGTATATTCTATTGTTATTTTATCAGAGAATTATGTATTAATTTGAATTGTTTTACTTTCAGATTTCACATTCCATCGGACCCGGTTTACCGAAGATAATGGCTAATATTTGGACCGACATCGAAGACAAGTTTTGAAAATATTAGCCGTAGCACAGAGCAATCGTCGTTATAAATAATGGGAAAAAGTAACGTTCGGATCAAGTTTGCGCACTCGATTGGTCCACCCATTACTGAGAACATATTAGCTACTTTTGAGTAGCCGTAAGATACATCCGTAGCACGAGAAGTTACCTACGCTTGAGCGACTGCCAATAAAGTACAAGTCACGTCGGGTTCACCTTATTAAAATAAGATTTTTAACCTAAGTACAAAACGCAACACGCAAGAAAACCACTTGATGTAATCGGAATAGATGCCGAGTCCAAAGTACTCGCTAATAATAATATTCAAAAGGTAGTCATGACGGCCACTGCTCCTGAACTATCGAAGTCCGATTTCTTTGATTTTGTTACATCGAATGAAATAACTGACGCTCAATATAAACAGCAAATGAGATCTGTCAATGTATTCATGGAATCGCCCGACTCGAGGTCAAATCCTTTGCTGTCTGAAGAACCTAAGGAACAGAATAATAACAGCTTACTGAGTGTGCCCAGTGGTCAGACATCTGCGACCATGACCGCTGCTACAAGTTCGAATACCCTCCAGAGTTTCGACTCTATATGGAACGTCGATCGAGACAGAGATCGGTTGGAAACTGCGATGCTCGAAGATCTAAATAAATTTTACTGGAACCAAGACAGTGAAATAAATGGTACGCATCCAATTACAGATACAGCAATTTCAAACAAGCTAATAAGTAATAATACTGATGGACAAATATATACTTTAACGGTTCTCAATCATGACATTGATGAATCGAATTCAAATCGTTATTGGGGAAAAGAAGAGGACGTATCTATATCCAGTCCTACTGATATAGAACCTACTCCTTCGTTAGACCTCGAATCCATACTGAATATGAACGGTTTTCCCAACGATTTTAGCCAAGACTCTCTAAATTCAAACATATTACCAAAAGTGGAAAGTTTTAACTACGAAGATCGTGACTCTGAAAATCAAACGTCGGAGCTTAATTCAAACATTTTGGTAAAAGTTGAGCCATTCAATTTTGAAGATAATGAATTCATAAGTAACGATAAGAAAGATGATGCTACTAGGCCAATTATTGCTACGCCTACTCTATTGGATGGACAAGTAGAATTTAATAACAATAATAACGATTGGAAATTAACTGATCAAAATAGTGAATCTAATGAATCTTTATTAAGAAGTGCACTCCAAGGAAAGGCCTTTATTCGATATAGTACAATTCAGAAAAACACTGTAAGCAAATTTGATGGCGAAGCAGAACTAAAAAGGGTAATAATAAATAACAATAATAAGGCGGACGTACCATCAATGTACGCCGACAACAAAGAATCAGACATGTTAATGGCGATCGGCCCGCCGAACGGCAATGTAAATATTTCAATACTTTTAGATGACCATACTGCCACCGTAGTTGCAAACGGGGAAAACCCGACATCAACACAAAGCGTCGATGATATCATTCTGTCACAATTGGACGCTAGCTACCCTGACGATTACGAGAAATTAAAACGGATAGCGACAGAGTTGGGCGAGTCTGTCCAACCGTTCTGTACGGTTGAGCCGATAGATCCTACACGCAGCGTGTATAACATCCATCACGTCAACGGGGAGCTAGTGACTATGATACCGGCGGGTGAGGTTCAACTACCGCAACATCTTCAGATAGTTACAGCATCACCGACTGTTACGAGTACAAAATCAGTCAGTAAGAAATACAAAAGAATACAGAATAAAAACTCTTCGCCCACATCCCAAACACAATCGGGGACGGCCGTCCAAGCCGCTACTTCCACGTCGAACGGCGTAAGGAAAGAAAGATCTTTACATTACTGTTCCATATGCTCCAAAGGCTTTAAGGATAAATACTCAGTAAACGTTCACGTAAGAACGCATACAGGCGAGAAACCTTTTACTTGCTCTCTCTGTGGTAAGAGTTTTCGACAAAAAGCGCATCTCGCAAAGCATTATCAAACTCATATTGCGCAAAAAAGTGCCGCGGCCAACGGAGCCTCCAAACCCGCCAAGCAGAGGTAACCACGTGAATTCCAAAAACTTTATTTCGTTTAAATCCATAGTCAATTGAACTGTGTGACTGATCGCGAGTGTAATCATTTTTGAACACGGAAAGGCTGAAATATTACAGAAGAATTTGGTAAGGTGCTAAATAAATAAGTAGAGTAAGGCAAGTGAAACAAAAAGTGTCAGAATTTATCGGTCGAATTATTCTTGTTAATTTGTATGTAATTCCACCCGTTACCGATTTCTTTTAGCTTTAGCTAGAGTAGACAAATACTGTTAAGACTTTAATTACGAGATTATTTTAAACTGTACATTCCATACTCATAAGTCATAACGTCTTGTATAGACTACTATATTTATAGAGTATTTCCATGAGCGCTAGCATTGCCGTTTTTTGTCCGATAGGAATCGGCGGTACACGACATACGAGGCTACTATAACGCTGCTTCTTTCTATCATTAAATTGAGTTATCAAATAAGTACTCAACAATGATGAGCAGCTTTAGGATTACTTATTGCTCTCCGCACAGTAATTTCACTCGCAGCGTGTCCGACTAAACTTTCTAAAAAATATGAAAAAAAAAGCAGAGTAAAAGAACGAGCATTCAGTACCAGCTATCTTTCACCGCTCAACTATCGTACACCGCTTCGCTCAATTTGGTTGTTTTTTTCCTCATACTGACTAGTAAATAATTGCGCTTGCACTTTCATGAGCGCTTCCTGTAAATCAGTATTTTTACAGTACAAGTAGAAACAGTTTAATCGTAAAGTTGTAATGTCTTCCTCGGAATTAAAAAATATATAATCGTGATTTAAACTGATCGGCTCGGTGAAGGGCATCGTAGTACCAATATTTAATATTTTCCCCGATATCGGGAGAGGCTTGATTGCACCAGATTGCTATAAATTCCAAGTACGTAGTTTCAATCGCAGTGTTTAAAATTGTGTTCCCTTTCTCATCTAACAAATTGGCCTTTCTTTGTTACGATCGTGCACCTATATAAATACACTTAAGCGTGTCGGACTATTTACGAAGATAACTTTTCTAAGCAACAGATTACCGGGCCGACCAGACTTTCGCCACTCGCAGATACAAACAAAGAGATCGTTAACACGTCGGTACAAAATGCGAATATCTACGTTTTACGCCACCAAAAAACCTTCCGCGGAGGTTATTCAATAAAACAATTTGTATTCGGTACAGTTTAATTATCAGATAACAAAGCACGCTGTACTAAAATAATTTAAATAAATCTATCTGCGCGACCTTCTTAACCGGAAACGTGGGGCTTTTTATAATAGGTATTGAATCGTGACACTGCAATAATTATATCGCCGCAACTCGGTGCCGACTGCCGACCTAATCATATTACCTAGATTCGTTCTCGCCTAATGATTATTGTTCGAGAATTCTACTTCATTTTAGCGGGCATTTATCATTGTTCGTTCGACGCCTTATTGGGAGGATAATTTTCTACAATACTCTCTCCTATGATATTATAATTGCCCGCGACTCGGTCGATCCCGGACTTTCGTAGCGGTGCTACGGTGGAGCGGCGGTGCAAAAGTTTTTCTAATTTATAGAAATTTTGTAGCTCAAACATTCCTAGGCCTGCATTTATAAATAGAAATGCGTTCGATCGATGTTCTTATTTTTGTTAAGTCATGCAAACCTACGATCGTTATTGCGCATTGAGAATAATTACATTAAGCCGGTCAGAGTATTCGATTGTAAAATAAACTTAAATATTATGTCCAAGTATTTGTAGTGTATTTTAATTGTTAATACCTCAAGTGATCAGTGTACTTCTCTTGCCAAGATAATACTGATAGATCCTAAATATTAAACGAACACTGCCTTATAATGTTATCGTTTGACTGAGAGTTTAATTTATATCTTAGTGCGGAATGTTTTCATTTCCTACGAGTGAGCGAAGGAGTTTTCTCGTTTTTATTTGTATTCGCTTCGAAATAAATAAAATATTCTTAGAGAATTCCTTAATAACATAACAATACTCATTATTTTGTAAATATATTATGACGAACAAATCCATGAAATTGTTTAATTTGTGTCGTAAATTTATCTCTACCACTTGTATCTCATTAGATGATATTATGTAAAATGTTAGCGAATTTATAGATGTTACTAGCGATAAGATTTTTGAGAGATTTACCAGTTAGTTGTAAGAACTATGGCTACCTTAATATAACGTCGTAATGTTCGTAAGCGTACTCGTGTATTATAATAATAATTTATATCTGAATCTGCGTACTTTTTCTGAAAAAGTCTATCCGTTCGAACGATTAATATTGCATTTGTTCCTGAGTTGAGTTTTAGATTTTATTGATAATTTTTGTTCGTAAGATTTCTATTCGTAGCTAATGTAAGAGTAATTTAACCTTATCGTAATATAGGAGAGCCGGAGAGCTGATGACGACGAGTCGCCCGGGCGTTCGCTCCACTCGCGAGCTTAACTCTTCCGAGGTGGCCGATATCTTGTAAATATTTAAGTATTTATTTGAAAATTTAAATCGTTGCTCAATATTATATTGCAAAATTGTGTGAAAATTGTCTAACGATACGATTTCGAAGCCGTCCTGTACAATATTAATATTATTTATTTATAGAATTACGATTAGGTGAGAAGTAAAACACAAACGTACTTTAATTATTTGAGTAACCCGAGCTGTGATTTTTATGTATGTCCGTTTAACGCAGGGTCAGTTGAATGCGAGCGAGGTCCTCGTAGTGTGCTCGGTGCGGGCTCGTTCCACCGACAACAAAGTCTTCCAATTACACGATCTATATTACAAACTATTTATAATATGCAAAGTTATCAAAGTACATAAAGTTTGAAGGATTATAAAAGAATGAAGCTCAGTATAAGCACACTATAAAGATACTCAACAAGTAGATATAACAACGAGCACAATGAGAGGCAGGACGCGAGCGCGGACGGCGCACGCGCACTCCGCACCTACATCATTCAATTGAACTGTACTTTAAAAATCTATGTAACATTATGAAATTATAGCTACCATACTTTTTACAACATTTACAGTTTTGTATTAAATTTTTATATTTTTTTAAAATTTCCTACTTTATATTGCTAATAAAATGTTTTATATAAATAGCGCCGTCTTTTATTTCCGTGAGTCATCTGGAACGAGTTCCGATGAGGAGGTCCAGCGAGTCGATCGAAATAAATCAACGTAGGAGCCATTGAATCATTGTTAATTGACATTTAGCTGGATGTTAATAAAATGGGAATTAAGTAGAGAGTCGTAGGACGAGACGGTTTCTCTGCGACCGCGACGTCTTATGGCAGATATTTTTAATGAATTAAGGAAACTGGTTTGTCATTATGAAAAATAAAAGCATTTTTTAATATTTCGTTAATGTACCTATGTGTTGCAGTATAGTCTCATACATATCTAATAGACACAGTTCTAACTTCAACGAAAATACTATGTTTGGCATCATGTTAACTCAGCTTTTTAAAAGTGCATCACAATACCTGTTTTAGATTTTCTTTGACCCATAAATAAATTGTTCTCCAGTGACCAATTCCCAATGTTATTAGAAGCTAGAGAATAAAGTACTCCAGTGAATTGGCCACCGAGCGTGCAGCTATCGGGCCGGTAAGAGCAACATTTTATGGCCAGTGTCTGTGCTCTTGACATTTCATTGAGAGGTCTACCAGCAGTCAGCACTATACTGCCGCAACTCAACAATACAGCTCATGATTCTAAGTATCATGATTAATCGTTTGCAGTCGGTAAGTAGTAAATAATAGTACTTAAGTATAATAATTATATTATTCTTTGTACGAACTTGATGCTCAAACTACAAGTACTTACTCTTGAATTATTAATTATGGAATCAACACCAGCGGTGCTAAGTTCCCTGCAGCTTTTACTCATGGACACAACCTTGCGACAAATCTTTTGATTTATCTCATAATTAGCACCGAAGCCGATAAAATCTCGTTAGAAAGACTTTAATGCAGCCGATGTCGATAGACAATTAATTATAATTACAAAATGGAAACGCAGCAAGCAAATAAAACTGTTTCATTCATTGTCAAGACAGAATGGAGGCGAGATAACAAAAGGTATAAAACATCTAGTGCGACTTGAGTATCCAGCGGGGCATTGTCTACGGTTCCGGTACTCGCGGCCACACTCGGTAATTAGTTCCATTGTCCCTCCCCCCTCACCCTCCCGCGCCGCTACCGCCCGCGCCCCCCCCGCCCCCGCCGCAGATCCTATCGCCGCATCAACGCTTCCGATGGACCTCACCGACTAACCGCTTTCCACTCATTGTTCGATCCGCTAATCCGTCCCGTAAAGTCTGCTCGCCGAAGATACTCGCAGATACACCGAATTCTCACACTACTAAATGTAAATTAACTTTCCTTATGAAAACGTAAAGATGCGCCATAAAATATTTACTGCCTTAAAAGTGTACGCGACGGGTTAAGTTTGCGGATTCGAAGTATGCGGTTACGGAACACCTTTTCTAACTATCATCGTCTAAACTGTCATCATTAAAACATATCGAGACTCGAGAGTCATCATTATTACTGCTCATTTGCTGGAAAACGACGTAAAATTGTGAGTTCTGCTACATTTGGACGAGTCTTATCTCACCCGCCTACACAATACAGTATAGTAACAAAAATCCAATTAGGTTCAACCCGGGCAGGTGCTAGGTACGTTCTGAATTAATTATCTGATTGCAATAAAACTCCGCCAATTTAATAGCTTGTAATTGCGTGAAGGTTGTAGATAAAGTAAAATAATTTTATATAGCAGGTAGTAGGTACTATTTACTAAGTACCAACAAAGTCTGCGCTGAGTAATAGTTATTTATGTGTAAGCTTTTTTAGTGTCTCGTTCTCGGTAGTTCCGGGAATGTCCGTGGTTAGCTGGGTTGACTGTCTGTAGAATTATGGACGTGAGTGGAAGAACCAGGTAACTGACATTTTATAACATAAGGAAAATTACTCATTTTTTCCCTCATGTTGTTTACCTACTTCATCATCTGGCTAATATATCTGGCTACACTTTTTATTGTTATTAGCCACTGGCCAGCTTCCTTTTTTAATTATCTTGAAGATTCTATCTTCTGGATGTACTTCATTAACGATTTACTCATATTATGAAGGTTCTTAAGAAAAAATATTTGCATTATAGATATGTACACTAAGCATAGCCTACTCATGAGTGGTACGTATAAGTACAACACTAATTAAATATATATATATATATATATATATATATATATAT
>DWQO01000302.1:0-10186 GCA_018236845.1 Plebejus melissa
CGGGAAAGGACATAGGATACTTCTTATCCCGGAAAAATATACGGTTTCTGCGCGATAAACAAATTTTGGCTCAACGGAGTTGCGGGTGTCCTCTAGTATTCCATAATATCATGGCTGGACCATGGCCACTTGAAGGATAGAGTATCTCGAAAATTTTACAGCATTTTAAAAGGTTTCATTCTGTTTACACAACATCACTAAAATTAAACGTCAAACTATAGATTTATTGCAAAGAACAACTCAAAATATATACAGAGAAGAGGCGGCACAAGTTACATGAATGTATGCAGTGGTCCGAAACACTACGCCCGGATCGAATTTGTCTGCAAAGTTTGAATGTTTCGAAGAGCGTTTGTATTAACAAAGAAGAGTTATTGATGTTTGTGAAAGGTTTAATTGGATTTAGACGTTTATTATCAAATGTTTGAACGGTCGTACAGTAAATAACATGTATATTGTTTAAGTAAAATATAATTTGGCTCTCATATTGTGCTGAGATATAACTTTTCTAAACCATTCATAATTATTTGAATAAACGTTTTCAAAAGTTTGAAAGATATTATTCAGGTTTTGTTAACAAACAATTTTAAACACATACCATGATTTGATCACATTTTCATTACTATCCTATCCTCTCAGCTTTAAAACTTTAGAAGTTTAAAATATTCATAAAAGTATCTTATGTCCTAACATAATCCTTTACCATAAACTGAACTAATCTAATCACATCCAACTGCGCCTGAGAGAGTGTTAAAGGCTCTCATTCATTTCTGTTTGAGCGTTATTTTTATTATTATTATCGTAACAGCGGGGGATTTGGCGCGCTACGTAAACGAACCTGTCAACTCGATATGTTTGGCAACTTACGTTTTGGAAGTGACTGTTTTGATAGAAGCTATGCAGAAAATCTATTTTAAAGCTGGTTTTATCGTTAAGCGTTTCGCAGCGCGCCGTTGGAACTCTACAACGCTACCACTACCCCTATAAAAGTCTTCGAATGCGAAGACTATAGGGGTAGTAGTAGCGTTGTAAAGTCGTGCGCTTGAGCAGCGCCGTTCGTCCGTACGTTTTCTTCGTCTACAAACGCGCGCGCTCCAACGGCGCTGCCAAACACGTAACGATAAATCCAGCCTAAAAGTTTAAAAATGAAGTCAGTTAGATGTTGCCTGCAAGGTTCGTTTATAGCATGGGAGACTTGCATTTCTCAGTGATAACTATGCAACGACATACAGAATGAGAACCTAGGAAAAGTCGTCAAAATGTTCAGCAGTTTGAGCGTAATGGTTTAACAAACATACAATAAAAATATGCATAAAATATTATGTTCAGAAAATATCCTTGATATTTAAGTATAATAATTTTGAGTAATCTGCAAGTTAACACCTGTTGTTTTATTTACGAAAACACAAAATATAACAGATACTTATTTTGTTTTTTATGTTGCATCTCAAAAAAACCTTCATAAACATGTTGGTAAGTTTACAAGTTTTAAAATAAACATCAATAAAACTAAAAGTTGGAGAGACAGCTGATTGTATGTGCTCACTCGTGATCATTGTCGTAAACAACCAACTTTCGAGTTTCATTCGACTCCAAGAAGTTTTTATGTGCTGTGTGATCTGCATACATTATTTACATATTTTGCCGTGACAAATAAATTGTACATCTAAGAAAAAATAACATTCTTTCACAGACACTGAATTGATCAGACTTAAGACGTATAAAGAAAATAGCATTATTTTGTCACAAATAAAAAAAAAAAAGTGAATTTTGTTACATAGACAATGATCGTTAGAATATCTGACGAGAAAGTTGTACATAAAACGGTATCTGCGGTGGAAACGGAGCCGTCAGTCGCAGGTGATCGCCGGATCGAGTAATTACAAACTGACGTGCCAGTTAATAACCGACTACCGAGCGAAGTTTGACACGCGGGATATATCTTCAGATTTATATCGCGGAATGAATATCTCGTTGAGTGTAAACGTCTGGTTATAATATTATTATAATAGCATGTAATAATGATTTGTTATTTAAAGCAAATACAAAAGTAGTAGGTAACTAGTGGCAGAGTATAGATAGAATAGTGGTTCCTTATTTTACTAGTAACTTATGAGGTTGGGACAAATAAGACGACATTCCCGGATAACGTTCAGTTTATTAATCCACACTTAAACTTAATACATGGGTTTTTATACTACCTAATACATCGTATACGTTAACGTATACTTATTACTTATAGTTACTACGCCACAAACTACAGTCGTTAGTAAAGTGCATAAGTGTCACTAAACTGTAAAAATAGTAAATACTTGACGGCTGACGCTAACTTAATATTATTATGTTAGTAATAAAATCCATCTATTTATAAGTTCATTGAATATAATATATTTTTACTTTAAGTACAGAACTAGTGGTCTGTCAAGGTCCTTAATAATTATTCACTAAAGAATCGGTCAAAGACAATATTCCATTTCATGCACAACGTGCAGAGCAGCACAAACTTAAGTAATATGAAGTTGAGCACTTGAGCCATTATGTATTAATTTAAGCCAGCAACGGACGGCTAGCGACTGGCGACCGCGACCGGCGACCACGACCGTAATTAACTGGAGCAGCTGCTGCACGACACACGTATTAATCTTTAGCTTCATATTTCATAAGTCGCGGTTGTTCTGACAGCTGAGATTTTAAAGAAATCTTCATCATAAAGGCTCTTAGCTCTTAAGCTAGCAAGCTTTATAATATGAGCTATCGTTCTATGTTATAATATGATAAATGATAATGAAACCAAGTCCCCCATTAATGTAAACTGTACAACACCAATGCAGAAAGTATAAAATATATTTTTTTCTCCCCTTAAACATCTGCAATCGGCTAGTTATAACCATAATCAGATATTATCTATTATTATATTGGGTTTTATTTGTCCAAACTCCATTGATTAGGTCCAAGTTTGCTGTATTGGCCATTTTCGCCCTATATTTTATCAGTGTCCAGTATATTCCACTTTTTTAGTCGTGATTTAGTTACTAGTAATGAGGGCTCTTGCTAGTATGTTTACATGTTCTTGTAATTTCTTTTTGTACTTGGTCGTTTTGCTTCCTCTTTAACACTTAGAATGTTAAGATGTTCGTGGATTTCTGTATTGCGTGTGAACCAAGATGCACCTTGGTGCATCTTGGTTCACACGTTATATATCTTAGTTCACACGTACTTTTGGTTATAAAATAAATAAATACAGAAAATAATATATTAAGATCTTTTGGTGCATGTTTGAAACTAGAGCTAGGCCGACATCTTGTAAGGTATAGTTTGAGAGACAGTTATTTTATATATTATGAGAATGGCAGGAATCATTCAGTGTCTAAACACATTAGGCCGAAGTTTCGCGGCGGAAATTCCGCATGATTACGTCAGCAATGTCAAACGCATACAATATAATTATTATATAACGCGACGACATGGTGTGTCGTAGGCGTACATTGCAGGCGGAATCATGCACAAATTCCGCCACGGAACTTCGGCATAGTGTGTTTGGACACTTACTCACACGTGCAATATCCTTGTAGTCCTGACGTATTACTAAATAACTTTATTGGACAGCAAATGCCCCAATAAATATTGAGTCTCATCGATCAGCCATTGAAATATTGACGTTATGAATTAAACGAGCGACTATTTTTCGAGTTATTAAATTTTGGAGATAAAGTTCAATATTTGAACAGAGACAAAAAGATTATTTTTTGCTTTTCGAACACGAATTCGCGATTGCATTGAAATGATTCTGCTTTTTAAATGCAAAGCGAAATCAATGCTCCTCGCCCCTTTGTCATCGATAGCAATTAAAAAAGTATAAAAGTCTGCGACTATACAATTATGGCACGGTATTTAATGAAGTTTACGGTTAACTTGTTTTCTATTTTTATTTTAAACGAGGGGTTGGAAATAGAAACATAAAAGTTTATTTCATTCATTGGGTTTTCATATTAATCAAGCTTGATAGGATTAGTAAAATTGCAATTTAGTTTTTTTTATGAGAGTCATAGTTTGTAATTTGTGATTTGAATGAAATGCTTCATTTCGTTTTAACCGGCATTTTAACGAAAGTTTTGTAAGCTTACAATTTTATTTTTCTATGACACAAATCGACAGCCCATCTTCCTTTTCGAAGTCACAAGAATGCCTCGTTAAAATCTATATTCGTAGCTAGAAAACTATTTTCGTAGTTTTTTCGTAGCGGGTCTACGAGTGCTCGTAGACACTTGAGATTCCCGGCGCGCTCGGTCAACGCCGCGGCGGCCCTCACACAAATTACACGTTAGAGCTTGTTACCAAATTGTCTACTCTCAACTTGATTTTGAGATGCCTGATTCGAATATTAGATACGAATATATGAATATTTGATTCGGGAATTTTGCGCTTGAATTGGCTTGTATGTTTCGTTATTTTAACTATAAATGTTTTTGTAGTAACTAAGATCGTATGAAAAAGGAAAATCTAAATATTTATACTAGATACGTTAAAAGTGCCATAAAGCTACACCACTAAATACCCATTAAGTTGCATCAATTCCAGACGTTCAATTTACAAAAATCTTTGAAATAGCACTTGAATTGTTTTCTTATTTTTAATTAACATGAAGCTTACAAGACTATAAAATTTAAAAGCTTCTGAAGCTTTTATTTACTTAAGATTCTATCGCCTTTACTTAAAGTTCATCATGTTTAATTGAGAAGCACTTAGAATATTGTAAACTGTTTTTAGTATCGAAATATTGTTGCTAGAGATTTTAAAGTGTTATTACAGTTTAAATATTAAATATCTTATAAGTTTTCACACTGCATTATTATAGTACTATCTGAGAATTATATAAATATTTCTCGCAGAATAATAGCAATGAATTTTAGTAAATATGAAATTACTTTAAAATTAACACCTGCTATTATTTTCTCGAATGTGTCATTAACAATACTAAAGGGGTTGGCTCAGCTTGCGTCTTGCGTTGGTCGTGAAAATGACAATAGGACTATTAGTGAGGTGCGCGTGAAATCAGCGTAAATAATCAGGGCGTTTAGGGCCCCGCTAGACGCACTCGAGGGCCCCAAAGGCCCCGACGAGGCCCCCACTAGGAGAGCCCTCAAAAACTTAATATTTCGAAGCCCGCTGCCACAGCTCTCGCGTCTCCATTCATATTCATATTTATTCGTTTCACCTATTCGCTGCGGATGGTTTTGAGAAATTTAAATCGTTAATTTTAACGAGATGAGGGTAAAGCTAGAGTACATTTTTGTATCTACTTTTCGGTGAGTACTTTCATTTGTTGTATTTTAGCATGAAGTATATTTAAATGGCACTGATACAAGGTATTAACCCAGTTCTACACGGGTTGCTGTTTTAGTTCCTATAGCAAGTTTGTAATAATGTCATCTAAAAACTAAATAAGATATTATATATAAATAAGATATTATCATCATCCACTACGTTATTATGACGTAAAAACGTTATTTTCAATACAAATGTAATTAAAATTTAACTGTGCACAATATTAAAAAACACTTTAATTATCTGATTGTAATTAATAAAATTAAACAATATTATCTCAGACTTCCACTCTACAGTATACGACAACCCTAACCCTTTAATGTCAAGCAGAAAACCCTGTTCGGCGGCGCAGAAAAGAATCCCATTGTTACAGCTTCCGAATTATTATTAAGTATTATAAGTCGCGAAAATCTCATATTAATGTAAATGAAGGCGGAACAAATGACTGCTCAAAGGATCTTTTGTTGTCTTTCAACACGTCAGCCACGATGTTTAGCACGAATCATGCCTTATATCATTATGTCTTGTGTGATAAAACAAAAGGTGCGTATGATTTAATTCAATTTCGATTTTTAGGTTAAAAACAGAGGCGATCATACCATTTCTGTGTTCAATTTTGTATTCTGTTTCATACATAAGTACATAACATATATCTAGGAAATTAAACTTTAATTTATTCAAAACGAAAATAAAAATAGGAGCCGACTGTAAATTGCTTAATGGATTGAAAATATCAAAATACAATTTACCACATAACAATTAAACGTTTTCAAAAGCAAAGATATTCCTTGGATATTCCACATTCAAACGGCGTACAGTTCATTGAATTTTATTTTAAATAGTTGAGTGAGTAGAAACCACACAGCTGGAAATGCAATCACCATTATTTTAATTAATAATTCTAGACCGGTCTCAGGACATAAAGTCTGCGGTCCTAAGACTCCTCCCAAGGGTATGCACATACTAAGCGACAAAACGACGAGGCTTATGAAATTATAGAGACTGACCGTGGAGCTATCTTAAGCGTCTGAAATACACAAGTAAAGTCCCGGCTAACATATTATGTGACGTCACTTCTGCTCGGTCGCTTAGTGTGTACTCCAGGGCCCGCTTACTGCCCACATTTAACGGGATCACTTCGTACATATTAATTTTTGGATCCTTTGCGATATTGTTGTCATAAATTGAATATGAATCGCTCATGCATTTTCATCGTGGTAAAAATAGATGGATTTGTTTTAGTATTAAAGTGTTTTGTAATTCTTGATATTGTTTTGAGATTTTTAATGTCGCTTTGCTACGCATAATAATTTGAGAAGTAGATTACAGTGTGAGTAAAAAAGCGGGATCAATTTAACACATAATTATAATATTTAAAAAAACAAAACATTTACTTAACTTAAAGAATTATTACCGTAACAAAATAAAAAAAGCAATATAACAAAGCTCATTCATAATTAAAAGCTACTGGGTTTTCGTAACTTTTTTCGTAATAATTAAGCTACAAAATTACAAAATTTAAGCTCTACAAAAGCTCGAATGCTTTCAAAATGGCGACTAAAATTCCGTCATAGCATACGATATTGTGCAGTTGTAAACCACGGAGATAACGTCTGGCTTCATGTTTAAGACCTTATTAATACACATTTGTATAAAACTTGGGGAGAAAATGAAATTATACTTTACAAAAAAGTTGTATTTTCATATTATCAACTTTTTAGAGTCTTGACTAAAAAGTCGACTGTTTAAAATTGTTTAGGATCAAGAAGGTTTTAAGGATACTTAAAAACCCGTTTTGAAATTATAATATTATTATGTAGACCTCAAAATTGTTCCACATTTTTAAGTGAAATAACTTATTTATCTAACATTTTAAAAATGTTACAACAAAATTAGTGATATTTTTTTGTGTTACAGTAAGTTTATGAATCAAGCCATCGTGTTATAAGATCATACTATAAAAAGATATAGTAAATATTAATATTGCGAACTTCTTTATCCTGAAAGCCGATTCGATCGGAATGAAATCTAATTCCAGCCCCATTGATATTCGGGTAAAGCGTGAAAAATCTCTATTATAGTATATCAGGTTCAATCATCTCCCGTGCACGGAGAAACTAATGTGGGGCCACTAAACAAGAGGAGATTTTTTTTTAAATAGAAGTAATAGGCATGATACACTTTCTCACCCGGTAAACTACCTATCATTTTCCTCCATTTAAACCTTCCCTGAACTTCCACGAACTCTTTGTTCTCGATTTTAGGGGGATCAACACAATTAAAATTAAATTAAATTTATATAAATTTATATATAGGCTAATAAGTAATTTTACGTTAAATTAGCTGCTAAGTAAAGTAAACAGAAAGCGAGAGCGTCTGTACTTTACTTAGCAGCACTTTACTTAGCAGCACAAAATCTTCTGCAACTATAGTGTTTTTGTTAAATGTGGTAATCACTTTTCTTTATATTTTTGTAAACTGCCACCGCTACAACAGTGGCTAAGTTGCTAAGAAATTAATATGTAAAGTATCAGAAAAGTATGTTAAAAGTTATGAGTTAAACTCATAATCCGATTTTCTTAATATAATATTAGCAATACGCTTATAACTCGGACCACTCTATCAGATTGGGTAAAATATTGTGTGACTCGTATCACATTGTAGTTGTGTTACTGACGGAAACTGAAAGCCTGCTCGTGCGATAACTTCATATACGATGAATGCAATGTATAAGTCGACACTATACGTTCATATTATATTTGACGTATATATTAAATAAGGCTTAAATAGGGATGAAAAACAAATATGAAAGCGCTAAAATATACCTACGTCATTTCCTTTTGTTGAACGAAATAAAAACAAGTACTCGAAACGATTTCGGAACTTTGTTTTGCTAATGCAAGTGGCTTAACATAATCTCACTGGAAATACTATAAAATATTGCGGAGGTACCAGTAATGAGTGCTCTAGAGAATAATAAGCCAACAAAAGAAAATCGCTATTTATTTTCCGCATTCTTTATCCCTGTGGGACGGATCACGTCATTATTCTGGGCGTCTTGCTTTTCTTTTTTTCGTGTTGTAATTAAAGATAAATATAATATAAACCTCTCCACTTCGCTCGGATCGCCCGCTATTGTCTCTAAATGGACTCCGTTGATAGATTGTCATCCATTGTTTTCTTAATCCGCGACGCCGGAGAATAAATGATTTATAAGATCCGTGTTCAACTGTTTGGTTTGCGATAGCACGAAATAATATTTGTTGAAACCGTCCAAATAATGTTCTATGATTCTTCTGTTTGTTTTGAGAACTGTTGATTTAAAAGTAAGAATAACAGTGTAATTTTGTAGCAAAAATAACATTATCAAGTATGTTTAAAGATTGTAAGACAATCATACATTTAGTAATAAATATACCAAAGGAATATGACGCATAATATACGTCGGCCATACAAGATCTTATTGCTATAAGTGTAGGATAAGTATTCGGAGTTCGCTAAGAAAGTTCAATGAATGGAGGCCCTTGTAAAACAAAAACGTGTATGTGATTGGTTTGAAAAGTATCTAAGCCCGAAAGTTTCCCAAGTCTGAGGTGTTTCACCAAACCTCATCTGTGTTTTCTCACGAAGATAAGTTGAGACATACGAAGTTTTTCTCTCATCTTATTCCATTCCTTTGACGCAAAACATATAAGTAAATTGCCAATTAAATGGAATTCTTTGAACCTCTATTTACCTTCACTGGAGAAATATGAAACAATTTTGAAGAATTGCGAAGAAATTCTGGAGGTCAATTTTGCTTTTGTATAAATAAAGTTTTCAACTGAGGTGTAGTTTTATTTTGTCTGTATTATTAGTAGTACCTAGTGGCCTGGGAATAATATTCTTTTTTTCTTTGGTTTACATATTGTACGCTGAAGATAAGTATTAATTAAGTATACTAAAAATAATTTAAAACGAATTTGCTTCTTGAAATCTACACATCATTGATGCATTCTATATTGTTTTTATTGCGTATACCTTACAGTATTTTCTTTCTCAAATATAAAATTTTCATTTAGAAAAATGGGCAACTTTACGACCAGTAAAAACATAAAATTAAATGCACATATAATCAATGTACGAAAACATTAAATATTTTGCTGAAACGTTGTCCACTGACAAAAAGAAATCAAAACATCGGGGCTTTGGCGAAAACACTATAATTTCAGTCAGAGCACATTCCCGGCTACCTTTAAAAAAGAAAAAAAGAAAGAAACGTGCGCGGAATACTGTGGAAGAGACGACAGTCGGACCGCCGTGCTAGTGGACAGAATATTTTGAATAAAAGACAAGCGTTGACAAAATTGATAAGTAGTAACTGTGTAATTTGCAATTTCGCAGAATAATAGTACAAGATCGAATTCTAGGGAGTAGAACTATTAACAATGCAAATAGTAAGCAGGTAAACAGAACGCCTGATGGAAAGAAATAACTTTCGAGTGGATCACATAATAAGCTCATCGCACATTACACATTGGACAGCCAGTTTGTGACTCGTCGTCAACTAGTTCACTTGTTAGTAAATTAACTCCTAAGTAACACAACATAAAGGTGAGAATTCAATGCCATTCTGTGAGTTGTGTTAGAGTGGAGCAGGTGTAATATGCGACGACCATAATCATGTGTGTAACCTGACCCTAACGCCTAGTAAACTAAAAAGCGATTTCTCGATACACCTCACCAATATTATAGAGTCCCGGTGATATACAGGGAAGCTTCGCTATATTCACGGTACATTGGCTCCGTGAAATAAGATTTCCCGTTTTAAGAGCGTTTACACCTAATTTCAAGTTTCCATACAAACCTGCGGCGGACTATT
>DWQO01000303.1:0-10172 GCA_018236845.1 Plebejus melissa
ATGGGGGACTACGTAGTTTGGTCGCGTTACGTCAAACCTTTTTTTTCATGCCTGAAGATTCTGAAAGCTTTTTTTTATCTATTCATAAATAAAACAATTTTTATTTATTTTTATTATGGTGTGCACTTTTCGGCACAGTGCCAAACTTTACATGTTATTGACCTTCACAAAGACACAATACAAAGATGTTACATAATATTAATAATATAGGTTTTTATAAAATAGCTGTGTAGCTAGATTGACCAAATCCGCCGAATAAAATGGATAACATTTTTAACATTAACATTCATGCAACGACATTTAAAAAACTAAATTCATAATTCATTACACATTTTATAGCTTAACATGAAATATTAGTTAAGCGATAAGTACCTATATTAGATTACTTAGTCACTGGTGTACGAGGTCTCTTATTAATAATATATAATTAATAATAATTGAATAATAAATTCATGAATTATGAGTGTGGCAAATTGACTAATTAAACATTTATCTTAGAAAAATCATTAAATTATAATTTACATGCGGATTTTCATCGTTATTAAAATAAAAACCTGCATTCAAAATAAATACGTTTTTTTTCTTACAATGATTAAATATATCATTTTACTTGTAACTCTACATTTTGGCCACTACATTAGTGAGACATTACAATTGGTTTAAGTTTCCTATATACTGGGTGGGTACTTATTTTGTTACTTAATAACTTTATTTATCTTTATTAATTATTCCAAAGAATTTACTGACTTATAAGCAGTACCTGCAGGATATTCCTGAAAAGTCCGCGCAATAGCATCAGAGATGGTTACCTCAGAGATGAGTTCAGTAACAGGTTTTGGAAGTAAATGTCAACTTAGCATAATGTTGTAACGCGTGGTGTTGGTAAAATATCATGACTTATTAGGCGGCCTTTCTTTAATCGTTTGACCTCTCACAGGTCTTTGGGCAACCGAAGATCTAACAGTAAAAGTCTAGTGTTTAAGAAATTTCGAGTAAGGCAATTAGTTTTTATGATGGTTGCCTAAGCTTCGTACCAATTGCATACCCCATGTTTGATAGTTTTCGTATGACGAATCTTCGAAGTGTCGTAATTTCCTTTCTGAATTAAGTTGTAACTTATAAATAAGTAATAGTCCATGTACAATACACAGCATTGATAAAGCATGCAAATAAATCCATTACTCACTTTCTACCCTTGTCAATGAAAATTAACGAATCAATCGTGAATCGATGAAATTGCTCCCATGGATTACCTTTTGAATAAATTAAAACCTTTTGAAACCATTTAATATGTGAAAATTTTTTGTCCGCACAAAATATTTTGTCTTTGAAATAATTGTTTCCATGCTGATGTCGACTTATTAAATTTAATTAAACTTTTCACAAATTACTTAAATGTAGAGTATCATGTAAGTTGTTGTTAGTCAATTTTTATATTATTTTAATAATTAACCGGATTTGTAACTGTTTCTTGTATTTGCTAATATTAAACGATCGGTTGTAACAGTTCGGTAATGTTTCTACACAGATATCGTTAGTCGCGCTTGATTGAGGACCACAAGTGCCATAATATTATGTTCATATAATTGTTTTTAATTTTCCCTTACTTGTACGGAGAGTAAATTTATAAATGCGTATAGTTATAAATGCATTTTGATAATATATGAAGCTAACAATCATGGTTATAAATCAAGCCAAACGTGGAAAAATATTTAAGGTAATTTTGTTGGTACCTAATAACCCATCTACCTTTGTAAAGCTAAAAGTTTGTCACGCGTTGTTAATTTAAGGTGACACTCAAAACAATGTTCTAGTGAAAACGGCAATTAACCAAATAATTAATTAATCAGATTGATTTAATCCGCTCATATTTAATTCACTTTTAATTGTTAACAATTTTGATGTCGGACGATGCCAAGGCTGACAAATTGTTGTCTTCACCTCCAATACATTTGATGACTTTTGAAATGATTTGCAATTAGTGCTGGTTAAAAATACGAAAGATGTTTTAACCTTTACCAACAATTATTATTGTTTGATTGATTTAAAGTGAAACAAAGTATATTATATACTTTGGAGGAAACAAAGTATATTATATACTTTGTTTAAGTTTAAATTGATCCGAAGGTAAATAAAGCTTTGCATAAAAAATCTAACGCTACCACAAACGCTACCGTTTTAAATGTCACGTATTTTCAGTACAATTGAAAAGCCCCTAGCACTTAAATTTGTATTGCAAATCGTGGAAATTGTGTTTTGTCAGTCTTATTTATTAATAACTACTGCCCTGTGTTGCCGATTGCCGTACTCATTGACATTTAATTGATTACCTAACTTTAATTTTATGAAGATTTTGACATAAACTACACCATTCCGTCAAAGTCATTATAATAAAAGTTCATTAAAGTTAAACAGTTATTTAGTATGTTTGAGCTACAGCCACACTCAGAGAATATAGAGATAATTCTCTCTATATTCTCTGAGTGCGGCTGTAGCTCAAACATACTAAATAACTGTTGTTCATATATACATTAGTATATGTGAACAAATTCTTCATTTAAAGTTAAGTATTTATTAAATTTCTGTCTCGTTCGATTAGTTCTCTCTGTACAATCTGACGCATGACATATGACGTAATGAGGCGGTTGTCTATTGTCTGCGAGACGAGCCGCTGACGGTTGCGCGCAACCTCAATATTGTAGAGCAAACACTTTCGCAATCCCGCGGTTACTAATGTCGGAATCGCGTTTGTAGATAGGATAAGGACAGCAAAAAGGTTAATAAAAGCTTAGAGTTACTATTTTCATCGCTTTATAACTCAAAACATGAGTTCAAATTGCAATTTTTATATTAATCACTTTGACCCGTAATATAGAGTAGGCTATTGGTCCTATTTGGTTAAGAGTAAACCTGTGCTTTTCATTAATATTGGTCCATTACAAAAATATAAATAAAAAGATTTTGCGAGTGACTTTGTCCAGCTAGATGAACCGTGAATAAAGTGGAGGATACCTATTCAAATTTTATTATAACCCGTCCACTGTAAAATGTCAAAGAGGTCATAAACTAGGGTAATACTAAAGTTTAAGGTAATATTGAAAGTGGCCGCGATGCACGAATCAATCTCCAAAGTTCAAATTGTGAAATCCTATAAATTCCTAATCCGAAGGCTACTCGAATGCCAAGGTGAAATAAAAAGGAATGGATTTATGCAATTTCTAAAGAATTGACGCCAGAAGAGTTTCAATCAAAATCAAACGAGGAAAATTAATAAAAATGTAAAGTACGCCTATAATTAATGATGTATAGGCAGTTTATAAAGTAAATACTTTCAGTCGTGACGTGTGGGAGAGGCATGTGGAAACAATGACGGACATCGAACTGTTGCGGGCCATTACACGACTAATTACAGTTGTCGCCGCGCACCACGCACGCCACTCGCCAAACGGGCCCGAAACTGAACAATTCTGTTCAAATTACTCCATCGCCACACAGACTATATCGAATATTATAATTATTCATAACTTGCAATGCGTTGTCAAATCTCAATATGGTTCCTATAATCGATACTATCGATCGTCTGCGACAAAGCACGGTTAAATCTATTGGCAAAGATTGAACATAAACGCTAAAAGTCAGTAGTAAATAAAGGATCTTATAAACACTACAAATCAATTTACAATCTAAGACTGTCCTAAATATCAGCAATGTAAATATAATATCTAGCGGCAGTATTAGACACAAGGACGCGGATAGGTCAGGCTGGCGCGGGCCGAGTGACCGCAGGGGTCAGGCTAGGCTGGTCGCCGTCGCTCGCGCAGCCAGCAGCCTTGCCGCGCTGACCTTATCTAGTGAAATTGGACCGGCACTGTCGATGCCTGCGCCCGCGCCGGCACCCGATAGTCGATACTAATAATTGTTCGCAGCTCGATTACATTCACACAAATACTAGATTCAAAGAGCAGCTAGGGAAGCCTTGGAAACACGTAGCTGTGAGAATAACATAATAGCTAACATAACTATAAAAGATTATGATGCTATTATTTTCGAGTTATCTCCCCTGCTCGAATGCCGTAATAGTTTCTCCTAATTTAGGAATGTGAAGATCGGGCAAGGTGAACATACGCTATTGCGCAACTTTACATTAATATAATTATGTCGACGGTGAGATATGGTGTACGTATATAAAAGATTAACGATAAGTTTAGAATGTGAGTGGTTTAAATGAGCTCGCCATCTTAATCGCGGCTTCCGCGTAGCGAAGCACCAAGAAATTGTGCGGAAGTGTATGTCTTCCGACTATGGTAATTGTACACTCCTTCAATGCGATCGCGATATGAATCATTGAACCACATTGTAGTGAATGTTGCCCCTAGAAATTTTTAAAAAAAAGAGTTGCACCAATCAAGGTCGATCGGTTCACGACACTATCGGGCCGCCGGCGACATCGTGTGATGTGAGAGAGACCGGCGAAAGTGATCGTTACAGTTACGCCATCGATCTGCACTTGCACTAAATCAGAATGCGTAATTCTCACCCACGCTCTGATTTTCGCTAATTTCTCATAACAGATTGCAGCCCGCAATCATTTGCGACACATTTTCACACAACTCTTTAAGCCGCAATACTAGCAAACATATTATCTGAATTATTCGGAACGGGAGTTCGCAATGCAAATGCAATAAGGTTATGAAACTTGTAAACTTTTTCAGACTTTCTGTAGTATGAACCTCGTTCTTTTGTAATATGTAGGCAGGGAGACGGTGACGAAAGGTTTAGATGACTCACGAGTCACGGCTTCTCGTGGCCGAATACGCGGCCTGTGACACGCGCGAGTGCCGTAGGCGCAGCAGCCAGATGCCTGACTCATTAAATAATACCGTGCATTGACTTGCATGAATTAACTACATCGTAACTTACGAATTTTTTCTTCATTTCAGATGTTTTCTGCTCTGCGCCACGTTCAGCGTATCCGGTGATGTCGACATCATCACGGAGCCCCGCCCCGGCGAAGAATATGTTATAGTGAGCTCGGGGCAGCACAGCCCCCTCAAAAACTTTGAGTCGGCGCACAAAATACCGGAGAAGCACCCTCACCATCGGTACATCAAGCCCGAGGATGTCAACGAGAGATTATACAAAAAGACGCACAATGGAAAAAGTAAACATCCAACAGAGGGCATCGTTTCCATTGAAGAAGATAAGAAGGCCGTCTACAGGAAGGCCCAAAAAGTAAAGGAGTCTATTGAGATCGACATACCAGTTTCAAAAATAGAAGACATCAAAATAAAAGAAAAGGTACATGATGTTGACATCAATCCCAAACTGGCCGTTCTCGAGGCTATGTCAGAATCTGGAAAATTAAGTTACAATGAGGGCACCACGACGCAAAAGCCCGTGTTGACCACTTCAGCCCCTAGCTCGAAGAAGGGCTACGACTACATTCCCATCAACTTTGATACCATCGATGATATTAATAGTGGTCTCTTATCATCAAATGTTAAACTAGAAACTGCCGGGTCAGAACAGAAGCAGCATTCTAGAATTCAAATTAAGAAGGGTCCCAACGGGCAAGACTATGAATATGAGTATATATACTATTATTACGACGAGGAAGAGGAGGCAGCCAAGAAGGACGCCAGTGACAAATCGACCACAACTGAATCCGCATCGAGTACATTCTCAAACGCACATGACGGTCCTTCCAAAACTGAGATCGAGAACCAAATAAGCAAAGAAACCAAATCCAGAAATAAGTACAGTACTATCGATAGGTCACCGACTACAACAACAATTGCACCAACCCCCGAAGTACAGAACGAAGTGATCCAGCCAACCATCAGATCACGCACCAGAGGACGCAACATCGTCTCCGCACCAGTCGAAGAAGAAGTTGAGCCCGAAAGGTATATTATATATATATTATTTTTATCTGCATGCTATTAACGGTTTGAAGACATTTAAATGATATATAATTTGTGGATAAAGGTGATGGATAAAGTAGTCTCAGTAGTCATTTTGTCAGTGAGCTTGTATAGTAGCTTATAACATAAAGAAATTAGTTTTGGGGGTCAGAAGCTATCCCACTCCAATAGATCCAGGATGACCGGATGGGGCCCGGACTTTCTAACCTCTGAGCGGGATGATCCCATGAATTATACGTACAAAACATAATATTTTCAGGCTGCCATCGAGCACACGATTCCCACCCCGGGGTCGTAATATTGCCGCCACAAGCTCGACCACGAGCGCCCCTGAAGCGACTTCCGAAGTTGTTAGACAACGAGGTCGCGCTCAGGTTGACAATGTCGCCGATGAGTCCATCGGCCAAACGAGAAGCAGAACACGCGCGCACGTCAGGTATGGCCGCTTGCTTTTTGGGGAATGGTTCGCTTCATCGTTTGAAATATGCGGTCAAAGAAATATGCACTTACTATTTAGCAAAAATGGAAGCGAGTTAAAATTAAACTAATTAATTATTTATGACTGTATTTGCCCAGCGCTGTTGCACTAAGCTGCCTAAAACAATAAATTAACCGATATAATTAAGTTTCTACTAACGATTTAGCTATTTGTTTTTCATTTGTATGACTGCAATAGTTCTGCACTTCCATGTTTGATTTATATAATAATACTCGAATTGAATACTATCTATGTAAACAACTAATCTGGAGGTATCGTTCGTTGCAGACGCCCAAGCTCTGAGCTAGTCGACCTCGACAGCTTCAAGACTAACTCTGGCGACCGCGCCCAGTACAAGGAGCCACCGACCAGGTACTCCGCCGAGAGCAAAACTACCACCGAGGCGGCGGAACCCGCGTACCAGACGAACGATTTTCCAGCCAAGGAGGTTCAGAAGGAAACCAGCTTCCTGTCGGGCATCAAATTCGAGGAGGTCGATGACTCCAAGCTGCCGGCCGACTACAAACAGACGACCACTTACGAGCAGGACACGACCGAGTACACCACGATGACCGCCATGGAGAAGGTGGCCCTGGACCTGTACGCCTACCTGGCCGGGGAGAACCTCAACAACGAGATCACGAGCGACACGTCGCCCCTTGACGAGTCCACGTCGACCGACGAGTCGTGGACCACCGAGGACGTGAGCACCACGGAAGAGCAGACCACGCCCACGACCACCACGACTACCACCACCACCACCACGACCACGACCACCACCACACCGGCGCCCACCACCACCACCACGACGACTACTGCGCCCACCCGGCCCTCGAGGTTCAGGAGCCGACCCGGTGCTCGCTCCCGCGCACCCGCATCCACTAGCGCCGCCACCGAAGCCCCGCAGGAGACATCCACTAGAGCCAGAGGTAAAACCACACTACTGAAGAGTATATAATTTAAATTGTAACTTACTATAAACTGCGTTTAGATTTAAGGCGACATTTTTGCTCTGCGATTATGCGAATGTAACTCGAATAACGCGTGTGTTGTGGCTTCTGTATCACAATAGGTATAGAATGAGATTTTCTTGCCGCCAGGTCGCTTCGGCAGCAAACCGAACGCGGGCCGCAAGATCACCGCCGCAGCCGTGGAGGTCTCCACATCCGCCGCCCCGGCCGAGAAGCCCTCCACACAACCTAAGGTGTGATATTTCTACGATTTTTTTATTTTTTGTTACATTATACTCTTTTATCTGATAGTGTGAAACATCTTCATTCATTCTGCTCATATGTACCGTCTTATAGACGTCCGTCAAAAAATTTAAGCTGTTTCACATAATCAATTTGTGTAATTAAATGAACAGCCCGCGAAATCCTATTCATTTAATGTGCTTATAATATGTGTCATTTTGCTGCGAAGTATTGCAATGCGATTTTAGTCGATAATCTTGTGGACAAGGAAAGTATTCAATATTTACGAAAAAAAATGATAGTAAAATCTTTAAATTATACATTATCTAAGAGTTCAAACATTGAAAGCTATACGAATGAAAAAGTATTAAGTTAGTATTATTTGCCCCATGATTTGATATGAAAACATAATCCTTATAATATTATCCCCTGCTGTGCATTATTATAATATCACTAAAATATTTTTAATCACTCTTTTACGATTATATTAATATCTCGCGCCTACAACCAAACAAATGATTTTATATCTGACGTTGCCGTATGTTGTCGCTAGGCGTTCGGTGGAAGCCGGCGTGGTCTGTTCTCTGCCCGCACTCGTCCCAGCTCCACCACTGCTGCGCCCACGCAGGAGGCAAGCAGCGCAGCCAGTGAAGCTCCTGTGCCCAGGTAAGCAGCACTTGATAGCGGCAGTTGTAGGCCAGGTTAACCAAGGTTAGTCAAGGCTTCTTAGGGATCAAACTAAAATGCACTACTATCATCTAGTCTGAATCTATGTTAACAGAAGATATTGATATCGTTACAATGCAAGATACCCACTATTGCTAACCTACTGACTCTGTCGACGAGAGCAAAAAATTGACAGAAAAATGTCGGCGTAATATACACTTGCTTGATTTCTCAGCAGTTTAGATATTGAGTATCCACACTAAATAATCCAACTAACATCTCCAGACCTCGTCTTCGCCCTGGCCTGAGAAGAGGACCATCGTCGACCACGACTGTTGCTCAATCATCGGCTGAGATTGCCGACGTCACCGCGCCAACCGGCAGCGGCAGCACTGGCTCCGGAGAAGTCATAGAGACCACTGTTGCGCCTGTCAGGACTATTGGGTAAGGAAATGTACCACTAGTAAGTCGTCATCTTATTGACAATTCAAAAACGACTGCTAAAACAGTATATCTACAAGATGCACTATCAGAGAAGTTGATTCCTAGGCTGATGGGGGGAGCGAACGGAAGCCACGGAAGACATATTGTAGTAGACCCTCGCGTCTCCGTCCTGCGCGGAAGTAGGAACACGGTCGGGTTTTAGTGGGTACAGCTGCGGCCACTTACCATCTCAGGTAAAAAATTAGGTAAACAATCTACGACGTCAGCAGATTAATTCGTGACACGAAAGATCCGTTGCAGTCGCTTTTTCGCGGTCAACGCAATGAAAAAGAAAACATACGTAATATTGTTCAAAATTGCGACTTGCTGTTATGTAATTCGACTTGAAGCACGAAATCGCATCGCGACAATTCGCGTCATCGATTCCTGCGTTGTGATTCGTTTCGCGGACCGAACCGACCCTTAAGGGGGGTAAAAAGGAGGGTATAGAAGAGAAGGGGTATTTGCGTACCTCAGATTAGATCGTTTATACCGCCGCGCCGTGCTGGGATACATTTTTATTAACAAACGGTAACATGAAAGAATGGCTGAGGCAATTTCTCCTAAATTAGGAATTCTCATTTCGCCGTGTAAATAAAACAGACTTCGCCTCGAACGGTAAAATTATTACGTGGTTTTTATTTGCTTTTATTAGTGTAATTTTCTTAAAGGTCAGCCCATATTACAGCAAGCGTAAGCAGGACCGGATTTATATTTTTATGAGTATAGGCCATTTTAATTTTGCCACCCCAATGTACAAATTCTACCTCCATCCTAAGCCATGGTCCATGGCCTATACTGCCTATACATAAATCCAGAGCTCAGCGTAAGCCATTTCGTGGCTAAAGTAAACTGAAGAAAGTATTAAATATTAATATTTAATACACATTGGCTTGATTAAAATGCGTCAGGTCCAACGCACGATTTGGCGATCTGACAAAACTGCTCATTCGCGTAGATGTATATAAAACTAGCATAATAAATTGGCTGAACTAAACTTTAAGAAAGAAAGACTGACTGAGAATGTTTCCCATAAAGAAATATTACCTAGCAGATAACAAGCACGTCATTTCAACGTCGATGGAACGATCACCGAGTAACCGATACTCAGTTTAATGGGATACACGAGTATGGGACATGCTTTATTTACTGTAACTCGTAACTTGATAGACCTGTAGAATAAAAGAAGGTCGGTTTGTGTTGAACATGGTCAAACAGCTGAATATTATCATAAAGGCCATAATTACAATCACCTATTCGAGATGAGGCACAGTTAAGTAATTACTAAATACTGATTAAGTATTATTATTATTAGTACAGATTGAATTTATTTTAAGTGACACAAAGTAGCGTTTTAAACCTTTAAAATAAAACATAATTAATACTTTTTAGAAATACAATCTAAAAATATACATATACTATACAAAC
>DWQO01000304.1:0-10160 GCA_018236845.1 Plebejus melissa
CTGCGCCTGGGTGGTATGCGTAATGCATTTCCCCCTCCGGGAAAAAAAAAAAAGGGCAAGTCTTAATACAACTCGAAAACTTTTGGAACTAGTGTATATATTTTTCTCTCGCCAATTTGCGAACGTCGTCGTCAACTCGTCACTCGTCGCATGCGTCTGCCCGGCTGCTGCAATTTGCATTGTACAACACCGAATACACGGTCGTCAACGGCGGCCGTCAACAGCAAAAAATAGTATGCGCGTTGCCAGCCACACAGTTGTCAACGTGTTGTCAACCAAAGTTTTTATACATTTTGCGTGGACGTCAACGACCGTTGACGACCGTGTATAATGTATTCAGTGCTTAATTACTGTCCTTTGCGACTGCGAGCCGCGAGGTGGCACCAGTGGCTTCAATGTTCACCAGCTTTTAGCAACCACGCTTAGTGACCACTTGCTAGTGGCTTCAAAGTTCAAACGCAGGCCTCGCTACTAAAATTTGGCAATTTTAAAGTTTATAAACCCTTAGTTTTTTTCGTAGACAGAGTAAAAGTAGGGTTTATTTTTCTAAGGTTTTTCTTTATTATAGTCTATGAAAAGTTGACAGTGCACATTGCTGACTGCTGTGCACAAAGGCTGTGCCATGGATGTGCACAAGAAATTTAAAAAAACACGCAGTTTGTTTGACGTTTCTTTGACGTTTCTCAATTGTCATTATTTCCGAAAAATGTACTTTGCAGCGCTTTCCACTTTATTTTTTATGTTTTAATTTACATAGTGATGTGATTTTTAAATTTAAAGGTACAACAAATGAAAATTAATCTTTTATAATAACCAGTTTTTAGTCACACGATTTAAATAATAGAGTATTCATGTCTTTTGTTTTAGATACTATGGGCCTTTTATGTCACACTAGCGACTCGGCACTATATTTAAGTGTGTTTAAACGTGTGCATAAAGAATAATGATTAATTATTTATAACAATAATCGTCGTGTTAATAATGGGTAATCAAAACAGTTGCTGCTGTTACCGAAGTCCGTCCCCGATTCGGAAGGACATCGTGAAACTTGATTACCTCCCAGAAGGTGAAGTGAGTTCAAACAATTTACAACACATCAGCGAAAGGGAACCTGACGATGGAGACATCGATCCCTCGCAAGATCCTATTGCTGGGACCATTTTTATGGAGAGGTCGAAAGCATCCATCGAAAATGGGATTACAAGAAAGCGTAGTCAACATCAAATAGCAGATAACAAATTAAAAAAAAGCAGTTCCTGTTCGACTATTTACTTAGATGATAGTACTGTGTCTCAGCCAAATTTAAAGAATACTGTTAAATGTGTTGCTTTAGCTATTTACTATCATATTAAGAATAGAACTTCCGAACGAAGATTGGATATATTTGATGAGAAACTACACCCGATGAGTAAAGAGGGAGTCGGAGATGACTATGATAAGTATAACCCTGAACATAAGCAAATCTATAAGTTTGTAAGAACACTGTTCAATGCTGCCCAATTGACTGCTGAATGTGCTATTATAACATTAGTGTATTTGGAGAGGCTTCTTATATGTGCAGAACTAGATATTGCTCCTTCCAACTGGAAAAGGATAGTTTTGGGAGCTATCCTGCTGGCTAGCAAAGTTTGGGACGACCAGGCCGTGTGGAATGTTGATTACTGCCAGATACTTAAAGATATCACAGTGGAAGACATGAACGAGCTGGAGCGTCAATTTCTCGAGATGCTTCAATTTAACATCAATGTACCATCCAGTGTTTATGCAAAGTATTATTTTGATCTGCGTACTTTAGCCGAAGCCAATGATTTGGCCTTCCCTAGTGAGCCACTAAGCAAAGAGAGAGCACAGAAATTGGAAGCGATGTCGAGAGTGATGGAGGATAAAATTGCAGCAGAAGTTGTCAAGAATGGCCTCAAAAAGTGGTCAAGTTTAGACAATGTCAATTCAGGTGCTGGAGTCAGACGCAGTGTGGCCATATTGTCTTAATTGATGTTTGGATTGTGTTAAAAATTGCAACAAGAAAAATGTTTGTGAACTTGAACTAAGGATGTAAGTTTGCACTTTGTAATTTGACTTTATTTGTAATTGTAATTTTGGTATGGCATTTACAAAATGGGATATACAAAAAATAATATCTAAAATTATAATTTTTTATGATTAAACAAGTGCAGTGTTGAGAAAATAATAAAAAATATTCCATAAATCTCATACTGCACTTTGCTTTAATGAAAGTGCACAAAGAGTAAGCATTGAAAGGTTTTTTAAAGCTAAAAATAAGTTCTACCATGAAAGACTTACAAAAAGAGGTCCAGTATATTTTAAAACACCCATAAATACATAACAAAATTTGCCATCAATCTTTTAAATTTAACATTAATTTATTGCCTTCCATGTAATATTTTATGTAAGAGATAGCACTAAATAGTAAGCTTCCAAATTTGCCGCTTAGATTAAAATTAGGCTATTTAGAATGTGCAAGTGCAATTTGACTGAAGTATTGATCTTGTGATTGTGGTGTAAATGTTTGAGTCAGCAATATTCTTTCTTTAATTTTATTCAATTTTAAATAATAATAATAACGCATTTAGCATTCACTAAATAATAGTGTATAAAGAATTATGCCAAATTATTTTATAATCATTAGACACTGAAAATAAATATTATTATTAATTGATAAAAATATTGTATAATAGACTCAGTGTAAAGTACACTACTTATAATATTAAAATGGTTTTCTATACTGATGAAATAGGAATTGGTCAAATAAATAATAATCAAACAAATTTTTAAGTTATATTTATTATTCTTACTTTATGTATTTTATAAATGTAATGAAAATAAAACATTTTATATGAGACTTTTTTGGCAAATTTTATTTATTCAATTTATCAAAATTTTATGAGAAACTCATGATAATATTTTTATGGACTATGAGAAGGCTACCAGCAGTCAGAATTACTTCGATTTTTAGGTACTCTTATGTAATTATGCTAAAGGCTTCAAATCTTTTAGGTATGTGCTGTAGTTTTCGAGCATATCTACTACCTCACTTGTCTGATTTAACTGCTTATCAAATTCATACCCAACAGCCCAAAGAGTTTCCAAGTCATATATTTTACGAGTCTTCTCTGAAAAAATATGTAGAGCAATATTTCCTAAAAATAAAAGGTAATTAAACATCATAGATATTGGTGATATAATATAATGTTGTGTAGTTTATTTTTTTTTTATTTACCTAAATCTAATGCCATCCACTCCTCAGAATCTTTGCCTTCAATTCTTGGTATTGGATCACTCTTGTGGCATTTGTTTTTATAAACTTTCCGAACAAACTCTGCTAAAGCAAGGAGATGTCTCTTACTTCTACCGCTGACAATACAAATGTACTGAACAAAATTAATTTCTTTTGGGACTGTTGCAACAAATATATCCTTTGAGTTTTCTCTTTGTAGTAACTCCACAAGATCCTCTATTTCGAAAACACCATTCTTTCCTCCTGAAAAAAGTTTAATGCGTTAGGTAGTGAATAACATTATTATGTATTAAGTATTACTTATAAGTCTGTAAATGAGTTAAACATACTTTCCATATTGATTCCTTCAAACTCATCGCTAATTATGTTCAAAGATTCCTCGGAGACAACTTCATCTGCAGTATGTTCTATAACTTGGGAATTTTTTTCCGATATTATTTCGTACTTGCTAGCTATAGCTGCAGATGTCTGTGGTTTGGGTGGGACTCGAGGCGTTAGTAAACAACTACCACAGGACAAAAATCTTCGCTCTATACTGTGTTTTTTATTCGGTAAAGATGCAAGTTTTAAAAATGATTGAGCTTGAAGGTTATTAATAGTTCTTATCACTCGTCTATACATAATTGGTTTTGAAGGTTAGTTTGAGTTACATAAGACGAGAAGGTAACCTCTCACGGAAACAATACGGTCATAAAGTAAAGGACAAGAAATAATATAAATTTCACATATTATTTTGAAATTCACGTACAAAAATATGAAAGAACGACGACCGACGTTTGACTGTTGACAGTTGTCAAACATTGACATTTTTTTTTTATAATTCATCCCGGTCGGGACAGGCAAAGGGTTGACATTTGACAGATGTCAAAGTAGTGAGTCTGTGACATAAGAATTTTTTAATTATTTTTATCAATGTGTGCAAACAAAATAATATTGATTATTGATTGTTGAAGATAGGAAGAAAAGATTATTATGGTAGGCAGACCAGTCCGCAGTAGATACTAAATAGAATATCGAGTCCATAATCGGAAATCGGACTCACGCACAAAGTTTTCCGTACCTGAACCATAAAATGGCAGTTATCAAAGTTGAGATAAAACTGAGTAGGTACCCAGGTATATTTGATAAAAATTTCACCAAAGAAACACTCCGAGACAATTTGATAAAAATTTCACCAAAGAAAAACTCCGAGACAGATAGACAGACGAACAGACGGACAGATCAATCTGATCAGGATTGATGGATCAGATTGATGAAATACTGATCGTGTAACCTCTGCCATAGGAAGAATAATATTATACTGATAACTGACTTCTGGTATAGGCAGCTTCTTTCTCCGTTCTGTGAAGTTTTTCACAGCTAGGTAAATTGTGTTCTTAAAATAATGAAAAGTATGTCGAGCTTATCATTTCGATTACGTAGTTATCTTATCCGGCTATCTCTTTATCAATAGGCGTGGGTTGCATTTAACTTGACTCATTTGTTCTCAAACAAAGCTTGGTTAAATTCAAAACATTGGAGGATAATATGATAGTTAGGTGACCAATTAAGAAAAAGTATCTAATAATGAGAGTCGAATTAAAGTCTAGTGGTTAAGAATGGTGGTGTGTGAATATGACAAGGAAATATCCGGAGAAGTTCTGGGATGGAAGCTGCCGGCTTGGCAGGCGCTGCTCCTCCACAGAGTGCTGCCATCGTGTGGTGGACTAGTGGTCTATTTACTTGTTATTTGCTTTGATTTCGCGCTCATAGTAGAAAACGTTAATAAAGGAGACAAAACGTAAGTTTATTTTTCTATAACATAAAATGTTGATGACCTCTGTGGTCCAGTCGTTAGCGCTTTGATGTTCAAGCTAGATGTCGCTAGTTCAATACCGTCGTTTGTAACCCACACAATTTTCTTTGCGATTTCTGTTGTAAGTCTTGCAACGTGTAAGACTTGTAAGTAATCAATTATTGCGGACCTTTAAACTATGTATACTATAGTTAATGAAATGTAACTAAAATATTCAACTTTTATGTAGTCTAGACTCAGTAGTAGCATGGACTAATTATGCTAGTAGGTAATGTTATACCTTTATTTATATTGATATCAAAAAAATTCGAAACGAACCCACGTAACTAGGTACTTTTAACTAAGTATAGCTGTTGCGACTACTTAAATTATTTGCTGCAAAAAGATCTTTAGAACTAACTTTCTGTATTCTTCACAGAATAGCCGTAGTATGTTCGATACTCATGGTGTTACCAGCTCTAATTTCCGTCATATTCACCCTCGCCTCCCCACCTCCGGGCCTGCAGACAGAGGAGTCAGCGTTTGCATTGAACATACAGAAGAAGGAAATATTCTGGATCCTCACGCAAATTTCAAACATATTCTTCTTTCCTGTGGCTGCTATTGGAAGGTAAAATAATACAATGTTATCTATGGTAGGTTTAAGATACGAGCTAATAAATGGTTCATATAAAGGGGGTGACAGACACGCGAGTAAGTACTCGGACTTATGGCTTGACGATCTTAATCGCATGTGTGTCAGCAAAGAGCCGCGAGCCGCGAGCCTGGGGGCATGATAATACGGTGTGAGCGATTCTCGTGTGTCATCGACGCGACGCGAGCTGAGTAAGTTCGCGAACCTTTAAGTTCGTACGTCTATCAGGCACTTTAATTATAACAAACCACTTGACCAGCTGCAGCCGAGCTAGAAAATAAGTAAACCCAGCTTACCCAAGTAGGCACTTGCTGAAATATATTGGAGTCAACAATTTTATTATAAAGGTATCTAAGACCTCATAATATCCATTTATTTTACTCAAACAGCTGAACCTACGTTACACTACCTACTAAACAATAATAATTTAGGATTATCGTTGAGCTAACTCCTTATTCAGATTATTCCATATTAGGTACACTTACCTAATATTCTGGTGGACGGAGGCAGTTTATGCATCTAAAGACGTAGATGACGAAAGAACAAAGGAAGCAATATCTCGCGCCAGGAAGCCGTCTCCCATGGAACTGTACTTGTTCCTTCAGTCGTTCATACATTCGGCCCCGATTGCGGTAGTCAACTTACTCGACATGATGGCACGATTCAACAACCCAGCTTTTGATAAAAGTAAGTAGTTACCAGTCACACGAGCTTTACATAAAATATATTATAATATCTGGGGACACGGACCACGGTAGTGTCCCAGCCGAGACGTAAAGTAATTAAGAAGTTACCTACTTCTTAAACTTATCTTACTATGTACTCCAATATTAAGGTACTAAGTAGGTAATTATATTATATTCTGTGATTATAGGTAAGAGTACAGGCAGAAAGTAACTAACGTCCTCCACTTACCTAGTGTCTACTTAGGCACTGTAATAAGTATTAGCTCTGCAACAGTTTCATTTACTTAACAAATATTATGTTGCCAAAGTGCAAAGGTATATAACATTACATCATTAACCTATATCGTTCATTATTTGCAGTTAATATACAAGCTGTTAGCTTAGTTGCGTCGTCGCTGAGAATGGCGAGTACCGCGACTATGTATAGAAGATTCGAGAGGGAAAAACTGTGCGGGCGAAGGTACCCATGGAACGTCACCATAAGATCTGATGTGACGGGCAAACCTGACACACAGGAAAATCCCGCGGACAACAAAGACAACGAAATTGAACATATTTATGAACCAATTCTGAAAAGACGATCCACGTCCTCCCGAGAAAATGACAGGGAGCAGGTCGTCAGCGACATGATACAGTTTTCGCCGAGGACTTCCGAAGTAAAGACGAAAAGTTCCCTGTTTTTCGACGACACGGAATCCGACACTAGCTCCGACTACCTCCCGCCGGCGTCATCGGGGGACCCCCCGGATAGCGACGACGAGTACGTTCGACCGATCTCCATAATCGACCGGGTGGCACCGCACAGGCGTAACACGCAGGCGCAATACGTGATAGAGAAGGTGGACGTCCCCCCGCCGCCTCTGGCGCCAGCGCCGCGGCCGGGCTCGCTGGCCGTGTGGGCGGAGCGCATGGTGGAGAACGCCGAGGCCTTCCCCGCGTGGCTGTCGGCGCCGCCGCGTCGCAAGCACCGGGAGATCGTCCAGGACGAGCCGGACATTCCCCACCGAGCGCCCCGGTGGTACATGCGGGGCTTGGAGCCGCCGGACGCCACGGCCGCGCTGGTCCACTTCCTCGGCTGGTACTCCTTCTTCGTGGCCCGCCTGCTCTCTATAGCCGCATTTATTAATTTTTTCCCGGTCCTAGCGATCATCATTCTGTTCTCGCACTACCAGGTGATGCTTCTGTTCCTGATAGTTCCCCAGGCCAGCTCGGTTCGGAGATCATTCTACGTGTTTCTCGCGTTCGTTTACTTGTTTTGCCTGATGGAGTTTAAGGTCCGTTTCCGGCACGTCCGCGTGTGGCACGCGTTCTGGTTGCTGGTGTGTACGGTAGAGATAATTATATTCACCCTATTATGGGCGACTATCGATAACAAGCTCCATAATTGGTGGAGAAATTACGTAGTGTGTGTGACTCTGGGTGCGATGTTACTGAGTTATGCGCTGCTCCTCGTGTATTTCTTGATCTTGCAACCGCGGGAGACGGTCGTGCAGATAAATAAGACTGACGGAGAGGATGAAAGAAACCATGATCAATTTAATAAGAAGAAACACACAAGCGTGTGAGCTAAACAATATAAAAACTCAAGCAATGTCCACGACGGTAGTCGGTAACTAACCACAATAATTATTTTAATTAAGTATTAATATCTACATTTTTGTAAATAGGCAAATTAATTTCCACCTGAACACGAAAAAAATTATCATAGCTTATAGCTTGCTTATTACCAAATAACAAAAATGAGTTATGAGAAACCTCTTGAAGTTTATAGCCATTTATTTTAATGATATAATAAATTTTTAAGTATTGTTACAATCAGTATCTTATTTTAACTTTCCCAATTAAGTAGGTGTCAAAATAAAGTTCAAACGTTGGTGATGAAGGTCGGCTTTCTTAAGTTTTTTACGAAAATTCATTTAAAAAATCTGGTGTCGATCATTAATCCGAATATAAGCTCGCCTTTTGTAGAGACTTAATTAGAATATCATGTTGATAGGTCCGAGGTCGCCCTTCAGACTACGAGTTCAAGAGCTTTGAGAACGCGAATACAATTCTTCATTCATTCCGAATTGAAGTGGCCTAGCACATTTCATCAAATGATGGTCACCGTGTGGTTGTCCATCATTAAATAGCCTGTCAAGAAAGTCATGACAGGCGGGAAAATGTTCTAAACGTAACCACGCTTAAGGTGTATTTTTTTCTTTGTATTTTCACAGAGAACGCTTATTACATTTTAAATATTGTCACCTTGCACATTTTTATCTCGAATTAAAAGTTCTCATCAATGGTTCTCATATTTTTTATTTCATTTAAAACATTTTCCCGCTTGTCATGACTTTCTTGACGGACTATAGATAATGTGGTCTTGCTAATTTAATTTGGTGTAGGTTGTTATTGTTAGGATTTATTATATTTTACTTGTTTGTACCAGGGCGGTAATAGACAGAGGAATAAGAGTAAATAGATGAAAATAATAATTTATGTTTAAATAATGAAATATGAATAATTTATATTCATACTTAGGACTAGAAATGTTTATCAGACTATATAAGCCGTTTAAATAATAGGGACTGAACCAAAAAATAAAGACACTGGAAAATGCGTGCTGATAGCATTACTTATAATGTTTCGCATGCTCAAAACCTTTCATCGACATAATCGCATTAAATAATGAACATAATCACATTATAATATTGCTTTATTCAAGAAGAAATTGATACGTACCTAATGAGCGTGTACGAGCCCCTACAATCTTCATTGATATAAAATCTTGATGAAAAGAAGACGTAGGTACTTGATAACATGTTTGCAATGGAAATTGGATAAACAAAGATTATATCATTGACTAGTTTTTGTTCGCGTTAAGTTAAATAGAGAATCAAAACAATAAATTGAATTTTCTAATTTTTTTTTCTCTACCTTACCTTACCTAGAATTCTCTCTTTGGAGATTTAATTTTCAAAAAATATTTTAGGAGATGTTTATTAGTTATTGTCTACATGTATCATAACATATAAGTATAACGTGAGCGAAATTTGTACTTATATAGTTCAGTTTAAGCTAAGAACCTGTGCGCAGTGCGACTAATGTGTTGATCTATCTATCTGCTATCAGTCAAAGTATTTCGAAGGCTTTCTTGGAGTGTACACTTGCACTTTTCTGAGTTTTACTGTTGTATTGACTATTGTGATTTGTGACGTATCTGTATGTTTATTCATCAATGGGCACGTAATATATGTATGAGATGTGCGTCGAATGGCGCGGGCGCGGGCGGTCGGCGGCGCGCGTTTGATCGTTTTTCGCTAATTTACCGTGCCCTGTCGATGGAAGTCCGTGCCGGGGTAATTGCGACCAGACCGCCGAGTATTACCGACCGATTACATCTTCAGATAAAGCCGTTATTTTTATTCAATAAACCTCTTCCAATCGTAAATTAAATGGTGAAAAGAATTTAAATGAACTAGAACATAATATTTTAGTTCAAATGTCGTCATGTATACGGTAATCCTTGGTAGCTTTTGATTACCTCGAAATGGAGAGGCACGCACGTATACGGTAGGTATAACTCAACAGAGAATTTCTTGCAATTTTGACAATTTATAATTTAAAGTTTTAGTACTTTGATCTGCTTGGATAAAAGTACTTATACATAATTGTGTGTTACTTTCCCGAGTCCTTGTTTTCCTATTCACTATGTTATTTAATAATCGTACCGCGTACGTCGCATAATTAATTTAAGAGGGATACTGACCCTAAAAACAAAACATCGTCCTTCTCTCTTCACACTCA
>DWQO01000305.1:0-10160 GCA_018236845.1 Plebejus melissa
ATTGCTAAAAATAATAACAAACTAAATTTTAAGCTATGGATTTCCGCAAAGTAACACCTGATTCTATTAACTAGACACTTTCTATATCTTTCTCTCCCCCTACTCACCATATCCTCCGTCTCAGGTTGGTCACGAGACCATCGAGTCGTCTGACGACGCGGTCCTTCGAGCTGACATGCCCGGCGCTCTGCGACGAGTGGAGGGCGCCGCGACGCTCCTGCAGCAGGCTTCGGATATGCTCCGCGCGGATCCGTATTCGGGACCTGCCAGGTGAGCGATGAAGGGAGTTCTTAGCTAGGTAACCAAGGAGTCAGAAATTGTCTTATGGTTCTGTCAACGAAGTTAGGTAAAGGATGATAAGCATTAAACGAAGTTTTCGGCCATATTTCCTATGAGTCTATGGTTGAATCCTTGGTCTGTTTCTTGCCTAGGCACCTTGGCACAAACCTTGTTTATCAGAAATATAATAATATTTCGAAACACAATGTCAACTTGCTATATTATAGTCAGAAGCATAGACAATCATCGGACTAAGGATTCAGCCAATTATCCTATGAGTATATCAACCGCAGAAAGCAGCTAAGCGAGCCTCAATCATAATATGCACCATCTTTGAAACCGAATGACGAATGCGCTAATACCGTGTTGGAATCGAAAACTATAATAAGAATAAACTACACAATATCTTTTGATCTAATTCCATTGCTTTGTGTCCGGAGCTATTACAGATAATATTTTTATTTTATTTTTATTTATTTAGGAAAACTTACAGCTAGATTAAGAAGTAGTTTTAAAATAACATAATATATCGAATAACAGCCTACAGGGCAATGACTAGAGAAAGCAAAGTACCAATTAAATTCTAATCCAATAAAGGGACTTATCAAGGATCTAAGAAACCAGACAGCTGACTGAACATAACTAATTGGTATATTATTCAGGCTCTCATACCGGATACAGCTGACAGGCTGCACCATGCTATGGTCGAAGACTAGCGCGTTTTTGTAAGTCGAAGTTGATTGGTGAAATGTTGATTCAATCTCTGAAGCCCACTTAACAGTTTGGGTTTTTGTAAGTCGAGGTTGATTGAAAAACATTTGATTATGAAGTCTTATAAGCCCATTTGACAGTCTGGGTTTATTGCCAATTGTCAATTTGCCTGTTTAAGTTGAAAGTTCGTAATTCTGTGCGTTTGATTTGATTATACCTTCAGGATTTGTTTATATTGCAAACTATTTTAGGCCCACTTGCGCAGATCTGAGTTAAAGTTAACTCTGAGTTAAACTTAAACATGTCATATATTCTGTCACTCACTTTAAAGAGTGATGCACTGCTTTAAGATTTTTTAGTTTGTCATAATTTCATTATCTTACTCTTTTATAATTAATATGAAAATCGAAAGAGGAATTCGATCTGATGGTGATTTTAAAAGACGCCGACGAAAATTTTCCTTAAACTATAATAGATCTATGTTCCATATAGACTCTTTAAGTGCACTAGACTTCTACTGTCTATGATAGTATGTCTAGTGTTCCAGTTTAACTGACCAATTATCTAGGTCGTTTGTGAATTGGCGTTTAAATAGCTAGCCACTGGGGTATACTTCGGTAGGGTCTAGCTCAAGGTCAACAAATACAGAATATATACCAGTAGTAACATTATGAAATATTGAGAGCACTGTATTGTGTTTTGTTTGTTTGAAATCCAATATAATGATGGGATTATTTCAGCAGATTTCCAAAAAAAATGAAGGTTGTTAAAGCATTTGATCTATTTTTGCGTAAACTTACAAATGAAAAGTGAGATGTACCTATGTGTTACAAATTATTTTCACAATCTACATAATATTGTTGCATTTCTAAAAGTTTGGTATTTCGTTATTCTTGTATAGCACCTGTATTTTTTCTGGAGTTGAGTCACTTTCAAATCTTTAAAAATTGAACCCAATTTTATATGTATTAATAACTCAATCACATAATATAATATATTTTTATACATCTCATTTATTGTGACTTCAGGAAGAAGCTGATAGAAGGTTCCCGAGGCATCCTGCAAGGCACATCAGCGTTACTGCTGTGTTTCGATGAGTCTGAAGTCAGGAAGATCGTGAAGGAATGTAAAAAGGTATAAACTTTTGTAACAAACAATTGATAAATAATGTGCTTTACTTTAGGATAGAGAAGACAACATATTGTTATCCCCCTCTCTCAGTTTCTCTCACTCCCTTGCTAATAAAGATATCTGTACAGCGTTTGATTATTAAAGGTATGCTGTTTTCGTCTGTCACTTTCCTATTGAGCCAAAGACAAAAAGACTGTTAATACTTTTATCAGTAACTTGGTCAGGATATCAGCTATATTGTATCTCTGTCAGGTGCTGGACTACCTGGGCGTGGCGGAGGTGATCGATACCATGGAGGACCTCGTACAGTTTCTGAGGGACATCTCACCGGCGCTCTCCAAGGCTGCTAGAGAGGTAAATATCACAACATTATATTGTGTGTTACGAGTTGCCACCCACCAATACTATAATATCATAATAATCGGCCAAGTGCGAGTCGGTACCGGTATAGAGCGAAAGTAGACAAAATATTGTGTTATTTGTATGGGAGCCCACCTTAAATATTTACTTTATTTTCATTTTATTATTATTTAATAAAGTACAAAATATATAACTAAGCATTTTATTAACATTTCAAGTGCCTAGCTGTTACCATTATTGATTTCGAGTAAAACAGGCCAAAAAATCACGTTTCTTGTAAAGGAGCCCCCCTTAAATATTAACTTTATTTTATTTTTAGTATTTGTTGCTATAGCGGCAACACATATACACTCATATACACAATCTGTGAAAATTTCAGAAGTCTATCTATAGCGGTTCTTGAGTTACAGCCTGGAGACAGACAGACAGACAGACGCACAGACAACGAAGTCTTAGTAATAGGGTCCCGTTTTTACCCTATGGGTACGGAACCCTAAAAATGAGAGGTGTCAAGGGACACCCGGATGGAACGAAGTTCTGCCAGTTGACGTCATCGCCACATCATCGCCCTCTGCCTCTACTTCACAGGTACTAAAATAAGTATCGGTCAAAAAGTGTCGTTACAACTTTTTCCATCTAGCCCCCTTTCGCAACCCGCGATAAGGAACTTCGTTCCAATATTATATTGTGTGTTACCTAGAGAATAATGCGACTCAGTGCCTCACAATGCCGAAGTGTGATAATGTTGGAACGTGGATTAGTTTCAGAGTTCTTAATAATTGTGCGAATCACATATGGGTCATAATAATATACCGACATTTCGGTTCTATTCTAGTATTGTTCGATGCGTCCTTACTTTATGCCTTCCTTTATTAAAGTATGGACCTGTTTCACCACTTACTAATAAGTGTCGGATAGGATATCCACAACTTATCTTATTATTATTATTATTATCTGACAGATACTCTAATACTCCATCTGTCGGATAATAAGTTGTGGGTAAGGTTAATTAAAATTTTAATTTGCTAAATTTAGTTTTTTACCGTGGTCACATTATTTTTATGGTTTTCTCTACGTCATAACAAAATTGACCATGACTGTCATTGTCAGACATAACTAGGAAGTTAAATTGGAGAAACAGGCCCTAAGTAAGGAACGGTATAACAGATGTTAAGTTTATATACTTTAGGTGGCGGCCCGTGCCTCTGAGTTGACGCATCCACCTCACGCGGAGTCTCTGGCCGCCTGCCTGGAGTCCGTCAAGCGTCTCGCGCCGCTGCTCATCTGCGCCATGAAGATATACATACACATCCTCTCAGAAGGTAATGGATACTCTCTGAAGTTATGAGATAAGAACACGTAAACAGCTTGCGTACGCGCTCGCCACTAGCGTACACAGACGTAAACAGCGTTCAGGTAAAAGAGCGTACATGCATGCAAATAGCGTATACGCACGAAAAAAGCGTCCAGATATACTATAATACTACAGATATACTATAAGCGTCCAGATATAAATTATTATAGATTAGACTAGCTGTCCCGGCAAACGTCTTTTTTGCCATAAATTATAGTATTTCGCCCATATTATTAATTTATTAAAGTGACTAAATAAGTATGTCACCATTGCAACGTCCTTCGCTATTCCGTAGCATGTAAACAATGGTCGCCGTCAGTCTCGAGTTGTAATAATTTACTATTATTTTTTCAACAAATGCACTTATCAATATAAAAAGTACCCAGTAGCCGATTCTCAGACCCACCGGATATGTATATGAATTTTGGCTAAAATCAGTAAAGCCGTTTTGGAGGAGTATGCTTACTAACATTGTGACACGAGAATTTTATATATAAGATATAATATTATGCCATATAACAACATTATTTAACATGCCGTTTGTATTTTAGGTGGCAAGGGAATCGAAGACGCTGCGGAGAACAGAAACTATTTAGCGCAGAGGATGGCAGATGAAATTCATGAAATCATCAGGTAACGATATTCTATATTCCACCCCCTAGTCCACTCAGTGCTTCAAATGTCATGAAATAAATCTGTTCAGTAGTTTGGGAGCTCATTTGATTCAAACAAATAATGAAGTTTTGCTCTTTGCATGAATTTATAAAACAACTTTTCTCTACAGGGTGCTGCAACTGACGTCATACGTGGAGGACGGCGGTGAGAAGGACAACATCGCGGTGCTGCGCGCGCTACAGAACATCATACACGGCAAGAGCGCGCAGGCGCACGAGTTCCTCAACGTGAGTACTGGAAACGTACTCTTGACAAGCCCGCCACAGACGTGATAACATCATGATATCTTTAATATTCTTTTTTTATTGTCATATGATTATATCCCACAGGATCCCACGGCTCTCCGCAACAGCTCGGGCGAGCGCGCGCTCCGCTCCGTGCTGACGGCGGCACAACGCGCGGGCGAGCACCTCGCGCCCGCGCTCGCAGACAGCGTGCGTGCCACCGCCAGGTGAGACATACGTAGATGTAGCGTACTGTGTGAGCGGGATGGCAACAGCTCGGGCGAGCGCGCGCTCCGCTCCGTGCTGACGGCGGCGCAGCGCGCGGGCGAGCACCTCGCACCCGCGCTCGCAGACAATGTGCGCGCCACCGCCAAGTGAGACAGACGTAGATGTAGCGTACTGTGTGAGCGGGACGGCAACAGCTCGGGCGAGCGCGTGCTTCGCTCCGTGCTGACGGCGGCGCAGCGCGCGGGCGAGCACCTCGCGCCCGCGCTCGCAGGCAACGTGCGCGCCACCGCCAGGGGAGACAGACATAGATGTAGCGTACTGTGTGAGCGGGACGACAATATTTCAACACAGACATAGATGTTGCATACTGTGTGAGCGAGACGGCAATATCTTTGATTGAATATAACAGGGCAATATAGAAATACATATTTACATTCACTCGTTAAACCACGTGACCAAACTTCGTGTACAATGTTAGCTATAAATCACCAAAATATTCCACAGAACGGCGGGCGTGAACGCGGACCACCTGTGCGACGAGAGACAGTTTGGCCGCGGGAGGGAACCTAAGGTAATTTACTCGTTGTATTTTGACATATATAGCTCAGTCGTGGAACTCGTGGATCACATAGAATATTGTACATTGAGTAATAACTACGTGTCTCTTTCGCTCGCGAAAATATTGCTATCGTCCATTTATTATGTGAATGCCCATGGAAAAGCTATTGCAACGTTTTCGTGAGTAAGTGAAAATAATACACGGTAGTGACCATATACTTTAGCATTGCAAAAGATAACAAAATTTCTCTTTCATATTCGTTGCAATTTTGTTCTTTACGGAATCACTGAATTTGTTTATCAAAACATCTCCTTCATATGAATATTTTTATTAAATTGAATGCTGTTGTATATTTCAGGCGACGAATTTAGCGTCGGAGTTACGTGCGCAGCTGAGCGACGTAGAGGGCATTGTGAACGAGGGCGTGCGCGCCGCTGAGAAGCAGGGAGGACGGACTATGCAGGCCAGGTAATGTCGAGGGAGAGAGAGAGAGACAAGATCTTAAAACAGGCATACCATAAAGTTAATATACCTAGCGGAATAGAGAACCAAAGGCGAGCAAGAGAGATGTCACTGCGTAGTAAAAAGAGACGTGTGATACATGACAACAGAACTCTTTTTTTTAACGTCCAGTCAACCCGGGTCAACCCGTTGACAATTTCATCTCATAGAATTCACGTTCAATCATGCTTGTCTAAGTGTATACGTACACATATTTTTCACACAGATGAAAATCAATTTTGGTTTCGTCTGACAGCTCGAGTTTGTTGCTCTATTCCGCTAGGTATATTAACTTTATGGGGCATACAATGTCTAGGTCACACATTTTGGCATATGTCTAATAGCGTTATAAAGTATCTAAGGCGTGATGAAACCAACCTTGGTTTTCGAGACAGTACTGACTGCAAGCGTCATAAGAACCCTTAAGGGTTGTAGATGAAAAATATAGAAATAAATCATTAAGAAACACAGCTTTCAATACCATATTGGACTCATTAATCAGTTTTTTTATATATTTCTTTGTCTTGTTATTGTGAGATTTGAGATGTAGTAATATTTACTTGTAATGATATGATGTCAAATGTATGTAATGATGTATACAGGCTGGAGACGGCGCACAAGTGGCTGCTGCACCCCGCGTCGGACCCCGCTACGCGCGTCGAGGGCCAGCGCGCCATCAACAGCATCGTGGCGCAGGCGCAGCGGGTACTTAACTTTAAAAATAATTAAAATAATTGAAGTCTTCAGCAAAAAGTACTATCTCGTTATCATTATCCTTAACTAGATAAGGTAAGTCATTTATGTAGATGAGAAAAAGAAACGCACCCAAAATGGATCCCTGTGGAACACCTAATTCTATTTTGGTCCCAGTGGACCTTTTACTATTGATATCAACCCTTTGAGTCCTGTTCCTCAAATAAGATTTCAAAAGGCTGACTGCCGAGTCCTTTATGCCATAGTGGTGCAATTTCCTGATCAATGTAGGAGGATCAATACAGTCAAAGGCCTTAGAGAGTTGCAAAATACACCTAAGGCATCCCGTGACTCCTCCCAAGCTTCAAAGCAAACCTATACCAGCAATAGGGTTTTACTAAGGGTCGTCCCACTACGGAAGAGTCACGGGATGCCTTAGGTGTATTTTGCAACTCTCTAAGGCCTTTGACTGTATTTATCCTCCTACATTGATCAGGAAATTTGATAGAAAAAGTTGATAGAATCGATAGAAATGTAACGGAATAAGGAGGGTATAAAATCTTAAAAACTTCAGTCATTATAATGTCAAACTTTATTTGCAGATAGCTGACAACCTTCAAGGTCGTGAGAAGGCGGAGATTCTGCAGTTGTGCTCGGAGGTGCAGCGGCTGGCGGATGACCTGGGAGACCTGTGCATGAGCGGCATGGGAGACTCGGAGGAGGCGCGAGCTATTACCAGGTAAGGACTGGGACTGCTACACTGCAGATTTGCGTGTAAAACTGTGTTAATTGAGCTGCTAGAATTGCGCATATTAGGCCGAAAAAATTTCGCTGACGAGAGTATTAAAAATACATTTAGAAAAGTTTAGTATGGTTGCCTACAAAGACAATGTAAGAATGGTAAAGCTATAATTTAATATCGCTGCGAAGTGTATGCTTGCGAATAAGGCGTATGCGCAGGCGTCGCTGACTCTGGCGCCCAACACTTTCTGTCGCGATTCCAGACAATAAAGTGTTGCGAAGTTGACAATATCGTTTGTTGTGAACAGACAGCTGACGGACAAGCTGCACGAGCTGAAGCGTGTCGTGGAGCGCGGCGTCGTGAACCGCGTGGTGGAGGACTTTATCGACGTCGCCGCGCCGCTCAGACACTTCACCGACGCCGTGCACGCGCCCCCAGGTACAGTACGGCGCGGCCGTGTGGTACAAGTGACGCACGAGCGTGTCGTGGTTGTGCGGCGCCGTGCAAACATTCTGAAGGATGTGAGCGTCAAAACTAAAAATACTATTGGCCAAAAAGCACAAGATATTGCAATAGCAAGACGAGTCCGCCGATAAAAAGACAATCTAATGTATTCTAAGGAATTGTTAAACAACTTAATTAATGTTAGTTTCCTAATTATTAACCAATTTCCTCTACTAACGTAAGGTACACCAAACCGCGAAGCTAACTTCCACGACAAGTCTGCCGCGCTCGCCGCGTTCAGCGCGCGCGCCGCCGCCGCCGGCAACATGGTCGCCGCGACAGTGCCGCACAACAAACGCTTAGCTGATCTACTCACGTCAAGTGCTAGAGAGGTAAACAATTGCTTTGTCCACATTGTGCCTTTTTCTGTACGTCAAAGGCATGCGTTATAGCGCAGTCAACAGCGGACATGAGGCCCGTGACGCGCGTTGAAATCATAGCGCTAGCTATGACGCTTTTCTTTCAACGCGGGTGGATTTTGACGCATTCAATTATTGAATATGCCAAACGAATGTTGGATAAAAAGAAGATGGCGAAAATTGAAGATGAAATTGCATAATGTGGACATAGCTAATCTACCTTCAATCACCTAAATCCATATCCATACTAATAATATAAATGCGAAAGTGTGTCTGTCTGTCTGTTACCTCTTCACGCCCGAACGGCTGAACTGATTTTGCTGAAATTTGCCATGGAGATACTTTGAGTCCCGGGAAAGGACATAGGATACTTTTTGACCCGGAAAAATGTACGGTTTGGCGCAACGGAGTTGCGGGCGTCATCTAGTATTAGTATAGATATCTCGGTGGGGAATATATATTCCACACCGAGACAATTTAACTATTCAGTTAGTTTAACTATAACAGTTAAGTTTCGCTAATTTCTAGTGTAAATGGTAATGTAGTTACCGACTTAAATAGTTAGTGTTGAATTTAATTTAATTATAATACTATGCCTGTGTATAGTTTTGGATGTAAGTATTTTTAAGTAGTAACTGATTTTAGTATTCTAGGGGTTTGTAGAAGTTTACCCGAAGAGTTACTTCTAAAATCTGTGGTATTCACTCTATATTTTTGAAAAGAAAGTAAGATATATTTTATCCAATTACTCTGATTCTTATAAGATCTGTACACTAATTCTTCTTACAGATAATACAGCTAGTATTATCTGTAACCCGGCACATGTTGTTTTGACATATTAATTATTTTAGTATGATTATAAAAAAAGTAGATAAAAACCTATTCTCAAGCCTTACGAATTTACTGTAACATTAAAATCGGTTTAGCCATTTGGAAGGAGTTCACGCACAAACACTGTGACACGAGAATTTTATAATATCCCATCGCCCCTCTTATTATGTAGTTAATAAGGTTCAATTTTGAACAACTCATATTATAAATTGCTATGCAACCTAAGTTTGAACTCTCAGGTATTCCACATGTTCTAAATTCAGATCTAAATCCAAAATGGCCGTTATTCTGAGCTGGGCCAACTAAGTATGTTATGTTTGGCATACGCGAGGTATGCAGAGTGAAATAGTATTCCTACAATGTAGCAATCATAAGCTATAGGTTAAGCACAAGTTTAAGATCGCCCGGAAAATATAGAGCGAGCTTTATCACAGGCTTGCGAAATTGGCGAAATTACGCTGGTGTGAATGAAACAGGACTTTTCTGAATATTTGATCGAAGATGAAACCGAATGCATCAGAATTCTGGCGAACCGAAATTCTGCGACTCACAAATTACGCTCGTTTGGCTTCGCCCTAAGAGAGAGAGAGAATAAGGGCTACCGGCAGAACAACATCTGCCAGTGCTAATTGGTATAATATAATAAGCCGCCGGCTATATACTAAACAATGATCTCCGAAATTTCTAAAAAAACACGATTCTTCCATTAATCCGAAACGACAAACCAAGATTAAACGAAAACATAATGAAAATACATTTTTTGTTGAACATCGTCCCTCCCGCGGTGAAGAATAACAAATTCCAATTATATTCCACTTCGTTTGGGGTGTCAGACCAGGGGTAGGTTCCGAAACACCAGTGCACAAGTACAATATACATGAAAATCTTGATAACTAGCTCATTAATTCTAATATTATAAATGCGAAAGTGTCTGTCTGTCTGTCAGATCGTCTGTTTGTCTGTTACCTTTTCACGCTCACACCGCTGAACCAATTTTGCTGAAATTCGG
>DWQO01000306.1:0-10151 GCA_018236845.1 Plebejus melissa
GCCTCACGTGCTCTGTTGACTGCGCTATGATGCATGCCCTTAATGAACAAAAAAACACAATGTGGACATAGCTAATAGGAGTCAGTAGATACCACAGTATATTTCGAATTTACTATCGAAAATACAGATAATACAACAAAAATACGCAATTTTAATTGAGTATGAGTAATTATTTGTTTTTATTTAATTAAGGCGTTTGGTTGGATTTATGATCGTTTTAATAAAAAAAAGAAAAACAAAATTTAACCTTGAGCGAAATATCTCCGTCAGGCAGCACGGTGTACGCGAGATGTGCGTGCGCGTCCCGCATTGCGCGCGCCCAGCGACGGGCGAGTCGGGCGACGCGCACGCAGCGCCGCAGCAGCGCCGCGACGCCGTCCGCGCGCCCCACCCCGCCCGCCTCGTACCGCATCGCCTCCGCAGCGAGCTTCACGCACATACTCGCTATGGCGTCGTTCTCGTCTGAAATATGAGGTTGAACAGTTGATGACACAGTTAATAATGAAAGTGACAGAAAGTGATTAATATAGTCTTTATCCCAATCAGCTTATATTATAATATTAAACAACAAAATATTATGTGACCTGATTTCCTGACCACTTAAAACACTGTTAAATAAAGGATTTGAGGTTATACTATGAACTTATGTGTTCGCCATTCCAACAATCAACAGTAAAAATTTACGGTCTTACTACAAAAGATTAAACATCTGTTGAACAGTTGTTTTGACACCATCTTGTACTGATTTTTTTTCTAATCAACAGTTCAACAGGTGTTTAAATCTTGAAGACGCTTAGGTAAATTCTAAATCTTAATTTCCAATAAAATAACAGGTAAATAATAATTAATAATGCAGGTTAAATAAGGTAGCTAAATATTAATTGAGGTGTGGTAACTGTAGAAATATTTTAAAGATTATAATATGTAGCACCTAAGGCAAAAATACTATCAGACCCAATGTAGAAACTACTCACCAGCTTTAGCTACTTCAACATCGACCGCAGTAACGGGCGTGTGTGGTCTGACGGCGGCGCAGGCCACGCCCATGCGCACGCAGAGCCGCACGCGCCCGCACAGCAGGCGGAACGACCACGCCTCCGCCGACCGCTCCCACTTGCACTCCGGTGTGCTGGAAAAATTTGCAGGAGTTAAAAATAAAATACTTAAAAGCTGTATTATGATTTAATTTATTTTTATCTATCAGATAAAGGTGAAACTATGTAATAGTGGAGAGGTGTGTCACGTCGAGCAAAAATATTCTTTATAATTATAAATTAATGAACTTGTAAAAGCCAAAGCGGCAGTGGGAATCGGCGACACTACGGACTACGGATGTGGAGTGTCGCGTCGCGTCGCTACAATGTTACACAGTTACCTTATTATAGCCTCACATTAAATGTTACGCACGATTTGTTAAAAAAGCGTAAATGCTTATTTACGCATTCAATATTGTAAGTAAACAATAAATATTAAATAGTAAAAATTATTAAAACTTACCCCATAAATGACAACATGTTAATAGTTTCCTTCACATCAGGGCTGGAATCTATTTCTACATCACTGGTCAGTTTGTCTTTCTCTAAAGGCGCGACAGTTCGGCTGGCAACACTAGAGATCACTTGTGATATCGTCACACTTGGATCCGGAATAATATTTTCACTCAATTGTCTTAAAACTCCTTTCTTTTCTGACGTCTTTCCTTCATCTAATTCAGTACTATGCAGTTTCTTAGGTTTCGTTTTTGATTTACTGAAACTATTATATTGTATTTCTACTTTTTGTACTATTTCAGTTGGTGCTGATTTTATTTTTGATTTGTCATGTTTGGAACTCTTAACATCCTCTTTGTCGAGATCCACCTGCATAATTTCGCTATCAATTTTATTATTAGTAGGTTTACTTAGTGGACTGTTAGACATTTTTTGCATTTTGCTTATAGGCTTTGGTGTAACTTCAACATTAGGTAGGGCGTAGCTGGTTGGTCTTGTCGGGCTGTAACTACGTTTCCTTGTTTTTTCATCGAAGTCTACGTTATGAATCTCACTTGAAGTTGCCTCTGAATCTTTTTCGATAAACTTAGTATCCATTTTATTCCTAAATAATACTTCTACGGGTGAAATTTTGTTGAAAACTTCTTCGCTCGACGGTTCCGTTGACATTTCGATGTTCATTTTAAACTCGCTATCGGTTAATCTTTCGTCAACCAAAGTCAAAGCGGAGCTATGATTGCTATGAATTAGTTCTTCATTTTCTTTCATAGCAACCACTGTGTTAACCTCTGTGTCTTTTAGGTTAGGTACTATGCTCTCGACAGATTTATCTGCAAGTTTTGGTTTAATGATATTTGCATCCATATTTGTTGTATCACTACTAGCAGTTTGACCACAAACGATGCTCATATGCTGGGCAATTTTCTGGTCAATAGGGGAATCGTTCACACATGATAGGTTGTTTAAACTTTTTATATCATTTTTCATCATTTTACATGGTGATTGTCTCGATTTGTTTTTAGTATTGTCATCGCCCTTCTCTTCTTGAACACGATTGTATTTGTGAGCATTACCGAAATCAATAGGTGGCAAAACAACATTTTTTAACGGATCGTCGCTACTAAAAACTATGCTTTCATGTTTATGTTTTTGTGGTGATGGTTGAATAATATCAAAAACATTCCATTTAACTATATCTTCTTTGAGGTTTCGAGTGTCACCTTGTAATGAATGTTGAACTATGCTTATAGGTCCGGAATCGGGTACTGAAGATTTAAAATCTTTTAGGAGACCAAAAGTATCAACTTCTACGTTTTTAGTGTCATCTTTTGAGACAAACTGATCACTTTTTTTGAGACGGCATTGGACTTCTTCTTGTCTCACGTCAATTTGGCTTGATGTAATTATGTTTGTTTCTACTTCTGCATTACAGGTTGAAGTTGTATTTGTTTCCAAAAAGTTACAGTCTAACGGAGCGTCTGAATTTGGTTTCACGAGGTCATGCATCAACTCTTTCAACGAATCTGAAACATCTGTCAAAAGGGTAGGGATAACTTTCTCTTTCTTGTCGTTGATTGAAGTTATTTCATCAACAGCTGGTTTCCTCAAAGGACTCATCTTTATTTCCGATTTTATACTCGCATCGCTTACTGATTCGTCTTCGAATTGTAACGTTTTAACGACTTCGCTGCTCATCCTGTTAGATTTATGTGTGTCGTTTATTTCATAAGTTTCAATTAGTTCTGACGTGTCGTCCATGATGTCAGTTTCGTCTACTTCAAAACGCGATTGCTGTAAAGCAGCTTTAGCCATCGAAATGTTGTTCAATAAATCTTCTCGGCTTATCGCTATGGATTGTCGCCGTGGCGCCAAACTTAAGCGTTTTGGTTCTTGTATAGGTGCTTTAGTTTCCTTTATGTTGTTTTCAACAATTGATGGTTTTTCAGATCCTTCACTATGTGTGTTATGTTCTATTTGTTTGATTGCAGATTCTTCATCATACTCATCAGTAATATCGGTAAGCATTTTCAACAAATCTTTCGTATTGTCTGCTTCTTTAACAGACTTAAAAGTTTTGGGAGAATTTGATTCAGAAACAATCTTGACACTTTCGTCTAAATCCATGTTGAAATTAGATTTGTTTTCTTCAAATTCAAAAACCTCATCTACGGTACTTTTGAATTGTTCCCGAGATTTTTTGTAACTGCATGTATTTTCCATAAATATAACTGAATCGTTATTTTTCATTTTAACTTCAAGTTCATTTTCAATATTTTGGATGGTTTTACTTTCAACTATGCTTTCTATGCAATTATCTTCATTTGACATTAAAACTAAATCGTCTGCCTTAGTTCTGTTATTTATATCTTCCTTCTTATCAACTTTGGATAAATCGTATTTATCAGAATCTGATGACATACTAAGAAGTTCATCAAGCATAGACTTTTTTGGTCGTTGTTTGTGGATGTTGTGTACATTATTGGTTTTGTCCTTAACATGGGTAATGGGTTTGTCTACTTCCATTCTTGCAACTAATTCATCGTTACAGCTGTCTCCGCTAGTTTCATCTTTTTGCTTGTTTGTGATCACTTGATATAGAGAAACGTCCGTTTTAAATTCAGATTCACAAGTTAAATAATTCGAAGTTTGATCGTATTTATCAAAGTTTCTATTATTGTTTTCTTTATTTAAATGTCCATGTGATTCTTTTATAATTTCTATATTATCTAAAGTCTTATTAACATTTGTTTCATTTACATGGGCTTCAATTTTCGTTGTCGATATATTTACTTGTGAATAACTTGTTTTATTAGCATCTAGGTTTTCATCATAATATACAGAATTTAATAAAGTATTATTTGGTTTTAGTGCTGCATCTTCTTGCGGAAACATGTTTGGTTGGATTGATGATTTCTGTAAAAAGAAATCTGTAACTTCCATGTCATCATTTTGGGTTTCATTGATTTTATTAATTTGAATGCAATCAGAAGATTTGTAATTGACATCAAACACAGAAGTCGTTTCGTGATTTCCAGTACTTGCAAGCAGACTTTTATTATTATTTTCTTTTATTTCAGTATTACGTGAAACACCAGGTTTTGATATTTCATTTGAAGCTTCATCACAAGTCATAATTAAACTTTTTTCTAATCCAAATTTTATATCGTTTCTATAGTCTTTACACAAGCTTTCATCATAGACGGTAATATTAGTTGGGAAAGCTGGTGTCATGGATTTATCTGTTGATACCGCATTTGAAATTTTGTCTTGGTAATCAGACTGTGGTTTTATATTTTCGTCAAAGTTAATGTTTGTGGGCAGAGGTTGTGTCATTGATATATCACAAGAAGTTTTATCAAAAATTACATTTTTACATTTTTCCGAATGTATATTATTCAATTCTTTGGTTTGGTTATCTATATTTTGTTTGATATCGATATTAGTAGGTAAAGCTTGAGTGACAGATATATCACAAAAATCTTTATCAAAAATTATTGTCCTACGTTTTTCAGAATTTTCTTTTTTTACTACATGCAAGTTTTCTATAAAGTTTACATTTGTAGGTAAAGCTTGAGTCATAGATATATCACAAGATTCTTTATCAAATATTATCGTCCTACGTTTTTCTGAATTTTTCTCAATAGGCGCAACATTGCATTGTTCGATGCATTTTTCCAAGTTTTCTATAAGATTAATATTTGTGGGTAACGCTTGAGTTATAGATATGTCACAAGAATCTTTATCAAATAATATTGTTCTTCTTTTTTCTTTATTTTCGTTGCTCTCTACATTTACTCTCTTTCCATCATTTTCGTTGCTTCTTTCCAAGTTTTCTATTAATAGATTAATATTTGTGGGTAATACTTGAGTCATAGATATGTCACAGGAATCTTCATCAAATAATATTGTTCTTCTTTTTTCTTTATGTTCGTTGCTCTCCACATATCCTCTCTTTTCATCATTTTCGTTGCTTCTTTCCAAGTTTTCTATAAGATTAATATTTGGGGGTAACGCTTGAGTCATAGATATATCACAAGAATCTTTATCAAATAATATTGTTCTTCTTTTTTCTTTATTTTCGTTGCTTCTTTCCAAGTTTTCTATTAGATTAATATTTGTGGGTAAAGCTTGAGTTATAGATATGTCACAAGAATCTTTATCAAATATTATTGTTCTTCGTTTCTCTGAGCTTTTGTTATCTGCAATCTGCTTATTAATTAAATTATTATTTTCTATGTTTTCTATAAAGTTAACATTTGAAGGCAAAACTTGAGTAAAAGATATGTCACACGATTCTTTGCCAAATATTATGGTATCACGTTTTTCAGATTTTTTGTTACTCGCAAGCTTATTATCAATTTCATTAACGCAGTTTATGTCTACATTTTTTTTGTTAAGATTTATATTTGTCGGCAGAGCTTGTGTCATGGATATGTCACAGGATTCTTGGTCAAATATAATAGTTCTTCGTTTTTCACCATCGAAACTCTTACCGCCTGTCAGACCATTATTACATTCATTGTCTATGCCAATAATATTAACTGGAACAGCTTGTGTAAATGATATATTACAAGAATCATCATCAAATACAATTGTTTTTCGTTTTTGGGTAGTGTCATCCTTTACAATTTTGTTTTTTACGTTAGTTTGATCATTCATGACTATATTTGTATTAGTAGGCAAGGCTTGTGTCATTGAAATATCATGAGCGTCATTGTCAAATATTATTGTATTTCCATTTTTAGGTAACATTTTTTCATTATTACAATTGATATTTGACTGCAGAGCTTGAGTCACGGATATATCGCAAGATTCACCAGCAAATATTATAGTTTTTCGTTTATCAGTGTAGTCACCCTGTAACTTGTTATGCTCATTCTGTATTATGTTATTAGGTACTGGTTGAGTTATAGATATATCTTGAATCATATTGTTGCAATGTTTTACATGCAGTGATTCTCCATTTGCTGCCTTTATATTGGACGAAATAGCCTGCGTAAAAGATAACATATGACTTGTATCACACATATCAAAAGTATTATTGGCCACTTTATCTGTGGAATGCATAGATGCATGCATTATAAAATTAGACTTTGAAGTATTGTTGTCAATAAAGTTAGGCAAGTCATCATTTACATCCAGTATTATAGTTTTCCTTTTAGGTGCATTTGTTGGTGCATTTGGCAGTAAGGTTTGTTGGAAATTATCTTTATTTTCAGAAATATTACTAGTAATTGATTGAGTTGTTAGTCTCTTTCCATCAAACACTAATACTTCTTCGGAGACTTTGTTAACAGCAAATGTTAATGATTCTTTTGGTGCTACATATGGATTAAATACCATGTTCTCCTTATCGTTAGTCCAGTCGTCATCTACTTTGTCTTTACTTTGTTGTACAGAATTTTTAACAGCATCCTGTACTTTGGGACTTTCTATTGTGTCAGTGATTGACATTTCCGACCCATCATGGTGTACTACACCATGTGTTACATCCAAATCTGCTACTTCAATGTACCCAGAAAAGTCCTTTCCTGGATTCATAGGTCCAGGACACATGGAGCTGGCCTTAGATCTTTCCAAATCATTTTGGATCTCATCTAAGTCATCACAGTTACTGGAACTCAAGGGTTGCATAGTAGAGAAGTTCATACTGATGGGGTTGGTCATATCCTCCAGTACTGGACACTGAATATCATTACCGAAGGGCTTGCTCAATTCAGTTAAAGCGCTTTGTTCAAACTTGCTCTGGGACGGTACAAACTTTAAATCATCTGTCATACATTCAAGCGATGCCAATTCTTGTGTCAAGTTTATTTTGTTGAATGATGCCTGGAACTGTTGCAGGGGGTTAGTGTGTATAGTTCCTCCAAGGTCTACCGCTTCTACCTCTTCAAACTGCTGATCAAACATTCTTTTTCCAATATGTTCAATAGTTTGTCTCGGAGCATTCTCTACTAAATTGTTCTCGTTTCCCGACAATTCTAATGACTTGTTGTGTTCCTCATAAAAGTTTCTCCATGTTGTGGTTGCTTCATTAGTAACAAATTCACTGAAACAGTAAAGAATCGTTTATCAAACAGATACTAAATAATCAAAAACAGACCTAAAGAAATAAAATAAAAAGTAAGAAATACCAAGGCTATAAAAATTAGATAAAGGAACAATAACATACAATATAACTATATTATTTCATAATCCACTATAATAACAAAAAAATAAATTGTGTAATACAGATTGCTAAGTTTGGCAATAGTCTAAGATAGAGAAAAAATAATATTATGACTTGCTAGTTTATAAGCATAGCTCTGTTATTTGTAGATCTTGGTAGCTATAAAAACAAAACAAGCCAGTTTTGTGTTTACACCTACCTTTTTTTTAATTTCAGACAAGAATTAAGAATTACAAATAAAGGTACTTACGCGACCCCGGTCCTTCTTGAGAAGCTCACTCTACGACTCTTGGTGGTGTCCGGCGGTGTGGCAACATTAAACTCTACCTCCGAGAAAGGGGTACGTGGTGGTCGTTGATTTTTCAGTATTGATGATCTTCGTTTTCGTCTAAGAATAAAAAAAAATAACATTTACATGTAAAGTTACGAAGTATTTTTTGGGTAAGATAAACCTCCCTCCGTTTAGGAGAAATTTGCATTTAAATTTTTGTAACCTTTAGATATAAGGTCTTAAATATGTCTTCTGGTGTTTACGTGTTACTTACTAACTTAGTGTTTTCAAGGCATCGTAAGGCTGTGGTGAGTGGGGGACGATAATTTATCATTCCAAAAGTATGGAATCTTCGGTGATCAATACCAATGTTGGCCCAATACGACTTGATTGGTTTAGATTAGATGGCTAATACTTAGCCATCGTGTTTATTTTTTTGTGAACCACCCAGAAATAGAACCACCCGTTGACTTATAATTATAATTTTTAAGTAAATCAAAAATTGGTGTAGGTTTGTAAACTTTTACCAATGTCTCAGTTATTTCGTGGGTGATATAATAATATATAATACCTATAGGCACGGATCTGAAAAAAAATCACATCCGTGCCTATAGGATGATAAATTCAATAATAATAATGAAATTATTTGTCATTTTATATCAACAATCACAAACGAGTAAGACATTCATGAAACATACTTTACAGTTGCCGCATCAGCTTTCGAAGAAGCTTGTGTATCCTCAGATTCCATTTTTTATTTATTTGAAAACTGAGATACTATAAATTGAATAAAAACAAACAAAATTGTATTTCAATTCAAAACACTGACCACTGACGGTTATTTTTGACAAATTTTTGAATTGACAAATGACAACTGACGCAACTGACAAATCGTCTGAGACTTTGACATTTGCTTGACATCCATAGACAATAGACAAGAATTTTTATGGCGATACGGCTAAGGGTAAGTTTAATATTATATGTTGAATATTATTGAATCGTCGCGTCGTCACTCGTCAATCGTCATACTGCAACATTGCAACTGAAATTTTGCATGCAGCATGGAAGTAGGAACAAACATGAGGGCGTCCGTTGCATGCGCAGAGTGCCTCGTAAACGGGCTACCCAAAGGATCAAAAGGATGAAGTCGCGGGTAACAGATAGTAATTGGTATAATATACTTTACTAGGCTCCCGTTCCTCCCATTTTCCCTGCGACCTGTCAGAGGCCAGAGCCTATGTGCAGGGCCGCCACGACACTTCTATAGATAAGGACCATAGAAACTCCAAGGTTAATGTTGAGAATAAACATTACACAGTTTAATGCTGAATGGACGTATTAGTTCATACAAATAATACAATACAGTGAATGCACCATGCATATGTATATTTCCATATTAAGTATATTTCCATAATATCAGTATTTTTGTAACTTACACTATGAGGACGAAGAATCCACCGAAGGCGATGAGAAATAGTCCAGCTGTATACAAAGAAAAGCTGACGTGATTTGTATTTAGCTTGCACTCCTTTTCACCAGGGTAGAAATTCTTTAACAGCATTGATTACCTACATAACATTTAAAAATTTTGCGAAACTAAAATTTTGAAAATGTCCTAATAAACGCGTACTTTATTTTGTGTGCCTAAAATTATTATAATGTCATCTTGATTGTTGCCGTCTGATCTGATTGAATTTGGATTGAATGCGCAACTGCTGCGCGGCACTTCTGCTAGTTCTGTCTATTTTGCTGAAAAAGTCAATGAAAAAGTATTCTGAAGCAGGTGATCGACAGGCGAGTGAGGGCATAATATTATCTCCAAACGACGTCGCGTCGTCAATGTAGAACGGTGCGGTAACGTGGCACGGTGCACGTCTTTTTTCTTCTTCTCAATCTCCGCTTATACTAATAGCAAAAGCAGAATACATATTTTGTACGGTCCACATCTAGATCAGCTGTAGGGAAGAATGTAGCAGCATGGCGACGTACAAGTGACATGCATTTTACGTTAAGTCATAAATTTGCACGTCACGTCAACGTACCGTGCCACGATACCACACCGTTCCACGTTGACGATGCGACGTCGTGACGTGCACGTGGAGATGTGGATATATGTCCTGACGGGCGCGTTTTAAAATACCAGCGAACCTTTATGAATGTCGCCCGCAAATTGTACGTTGCTCTAACATTCCGGGGAACCGTACATTTTACGAGATAAAAA
>DWQO01000307.1:0-10144 GCA_018236845.1 Plebejus melissa
TTACGCGCTCAATGCGTATGATCGAAAAAAACTCGCACTAACCCCTCTGTACTTGCGAGAATTGCGTTGGAAATTAAGTCTGATGGCAAAAGTACAGACAGCAAAAGGACTAACTGAGCTCGGTTTACGGATAATACAAAGGAAGACGAGGCGAGGTCCTGAATAATGCAACAATATAAAGTTTGTCATTTATGGTGATATTTCCAAACGATCGGCATCAAAATGCAAGACAACTTAATTTTCCTTCCCCGTTCTCCGCATCAAAAATTCTCCTCAAAAGACATAAACAAAATTCGAACTCGTGATGACGATATTAATGCTTCCTTGCTCCGCTGCCGGGCGCCGCCGCCGGCCGGGGGAATCTCGCCTCTGCGGCGGGCGCAACAGGTGCGAGAGTCGCTCGCACCACGCAGGGTATTCCCGGCGCGCTGCAGAGTCCCTGGCGCCGCGCCAGTTGTCTCGTAACTCACCTCCACAATTTCGTTTCACAATTCTTCTTCGCTGTATTCGTTACTATCGGATATTTAAACATCGGATCCGAATAAATATTCGCGATTCCCGGAGTCGAGTGGTTATTTACATGCACATTCAAAATGTTGCATTCCCCATGTAATAGGTACGTGTACCTTTAATTTCCAGGACAAGTTTCACCACTGCTAATTGCTAAATTATAATATCTACAATATTATGCAAATGTCGTGCAACGCGGTCGACGGGTCTGTTACACACAATAGTGTGTCGGCAGTCGGCACCCGCCGTAATGAGCGCGGGGACCATTGTGTGGGCCGCCGTAATAGACCTGCACAAACTTCAGACGTCATTTGCATAAACCTGTATAATGCGCCTCCTACATTCATTAGGATCATCGGCATTCCGCATTAGTTCGCGAGCTAAATGCATAGAAATAACGACGGGAGAGAGGCGAGGGCCGTACCGAGCACGCCCGTACTCTAGGAGGTCGGGAGGTAATCATCGCTTTAAAGCTCAAAGCGTCGCGAATATTTCGTTTTAATTCTTCTTTCCGATGAGTGTCGTCCGGGAGAGGCAGCGACGCGACGGCGCAATAATCCCGCGATATTAAACACTCCGCGGCTTTAAACACCCCGCAGTAAACACACCTTTATGACTTTATCGCGGTCCCGTCGATATTGATCCTGGTTTAAAGTCTCGATATTGCGACAGCTGATCGACGTCGAACAATATCATTATATCGACTCGTACTGGTCCCGGCGCGGCGGGAGATCGCGTGAGCCGGAGAATGGAGTCGTCCGGCAGCGGGACAGGCGAATGCTGTGTCGCTGTCCGCTGCTGCAGCACGCCACGTCACCTCCCCACAGTGCACTCACCAGCAGGTATACAACACAGCGCCAGCGACTGACACGTGACAAGCTACCGGAGCAGGACGCGCGTGTCGCGCGGCGGGGCTTATGGAATTAATCCTTTAATATTTCCGGCCGAGTGCCAATTAAAGGATCTACATAACGACAGCTTGATAAATCAAGGTAATCTGTGATCTAGTTGGGTCATGTTAATTTTATACATTCAATGGAATCCAATCAGTGCGTATTGATGTTTTGTTGGAGTCGAGAGTCGTGTCTAGCGATAAATCATCTCGCTAACTTAGAATGAGTGTGAAATAATCTAGTAGCGACGCGGCTCACCTCACTTTGATGAACTCCGGCGCGGCTGTGCTGTCTCGCGGTCCCGGTGCGGCCGATATTACATTCCGAGCGAACAAACAATGTGCTTATTACACGTGACGCGGGGTGGGGTGGGGTGTTACACAACACGACACAAAACCACAACACGCCCCGGGCGCCGATGTTAGCTCTAATCGACGCTATCTGATACGCACTCGATTCTCTCAATCACGGGAAACAATTCAGCCGAATTACTAACACACATGACACACGTTTAGAAGACTCATATTCCCGAGAGTTCGGTCTGTAATATAACGATAAGCTTCAGTGCGGGTTTAACTGTCTATATATTGGGTGCCTGTCTATATATTGGGTACCTGTCTATATATTGGGTGCCTGTCTATATATTGGGTGCCTGTCTATATATTGGGTGCTTTCATTTCCAAATCGGAGCGATTGCGGCGCTATTATTACCAGCGGGATTCCGATGAAAAACACTCAACATCGTTATGTCCTTACTCCTCGTGGGTGCGGCTGGCGGCGGCGGTCGGCAAGCACCGCGCAGCCTGCGACACGAACTTTTTCAATTAGGTGACCGACCGGAGATCGTTCGCCGGCGGTTCTCCAAATTAAATTAGTTTCAATACAAGTGGCAGGGAGTTATTTGTCCGATCTAATCGCTTATGATGTTATCGGTTGTTTTAGTGCAGCCGATATTGTGTGTATCGGGTGTGTTCGCAAGAAATTCAATAAGCGACAGTGATCGAATGTGCACAAAGCTCGTATTTATAGAGCTGCTAGAGCGCAATATATTAGTCCAGTTTCGTTCGCGTGCTCTGTGGTTTGACATTATAATATCACGAACGCCAGCTCGGAGCCCGAGTCGGCCTCTGCAGTCTACAGTCTACACGTGGCATCAATGGCTGAACATAAACCCTGTCACCTCGAGGCCAGCTCTAGTTCCTGCTAGCTGTCAATTTGCTCAATATGGTATTAGGTGTAGCCGCAATACAAATATTATGTTAAACAGCAACGTAACTGACAGGACAAGACAGCGACAGCAACTTGGCGCTAGCCAGGCTATGCTGTACTACGACTTACGAGTATCCTTTCGCAGGTTCCGCAGGCCTTTCATAGAGGTAGGAGCCAGTAAGCCTCGCTGTCACTAGCGTTATATTTATAACTCAGCGGCTTATAGCTTCTTAAGGAGCCTAGAATGCCTAGATGTATTTTACCATACATATTACATTATGCCACTCCACCGTTTGATTGCATGACATCACTTTTTGAACTATATAAGTGATGCCTACGTTTTCCTGCTCATAACAAGGTACCTGATATGATTTCGTAATCCGCACCGAGCATTATAACGCAGTGGCGTTGTGACGCAGCACCCCCCGGGAGCTACGTGTATGTCCGAGCCGCGCGGCCCAGTGGGCAGTGCCCACGCTGCGAGATTGTGATCGCGTATAATGCGTCAATTTGTATGCGCGATCGTGTTCCCTCTTAATTGATAAGCGTCATTCGCTTTGACACCGGCCGACAGATCGGTCCGGAGTCCGGACGCCAGAAAACTCTCGTGAACGCTCGAAAACGCTCTATAACTCTTTATTTTGTGACGATGACGAGCGCATTGATATGCGTCCGGCTCGTGCACTAACTCTGTGACTTATGAGAGTATTACACTAGGTTATGTAGTTTTTCATGAAACTTACGATCAGATTAAACAATTTATTTACCTAGAGTCTAGAACAGTATTATTAATACCATTGAATTTTTAACATGAAAGACTTTGATAGAGTATGATTTAGCAAACCAGTCTCGGCCCCGCTCCCGCGTGTCTAGAATCTAGATGTACTGAATGGTATAGCACCAGGCTAACAACCCCAGAACAAAGACTGTAGGAATTCTAATCGGTTGTTATGTCTGTGGTCTATGGCCTTCAGAGCAGCGCCTGAGCAGAAATCATCGGGCATCAGACAGCACGCCCTAATTGATAATGAATGTTATAAATCGTTCACCCAAGGCCGGAGATGGCAGCTTGATGATAGTACCGCCGTGAGCATACATTGTTCTCATCAGGACTCTCAATGATTTATTTCAATCCTTTTCAAGTTTTAATGCTCCAGCACAAATAAGATCAAAATATAACGTTTTTTATAGAATATCATTAACCTTGTAAAGTTTTAGCAAAATCTCGTAACTTACTCGTACCATATAATTTATGAAATAAATAAGATACCAGAGTAAATTATCATAAAGTTTTAAACATGTTAATCGGTATCGGCTCGACATTATCGTTACTAATATTTACAAGCCGGACAAAACAATGAACGAGTGGTGGATTTATTGGCAATAATAACCATTAATACGGGACATTAATATGTATGAGCGACGGCGTATCGCGATTCAATATAAACGATTGTCGCGAGATTTATTGGGCTTCAATGGCGGCGGAGTGCGGAGGCCGACTCAGGTGATGGACAGCCGACACGGCGGCCACGCAAATGCGTCGGGACTCGGGAATGCGAGAACTTCACTCACCTTACGAGTGGCCAGGTTGGATCGTCGATTTATAGGGTTTAAATAGTAGGCTGCCCGTCGCGCCTGACGGACACCCGACACGCCACACTCTCGCAGATATGCGTCACTCGGGAATGCTCCGTCGGCTTCTGATCATCTCAGACGCTAGGGCTGACACGACAATGTTTTTGTAATTTACTTCATTGTCTTCTCGAACAATATTTTATTTTTAGCGTTTACTAATTATGTAACAGGATACTATAATAGCTTCCCATATTTTAAGAAAGTCATCGATAGCTACACGTGTAAGTACTCGTGCCGTGCGAAGTGTTAGTACGTGAGGCATCAGCCCTACGCCATGAGAGTCGCCGCGGTGTTCGGCCCACATGAGGTAATTGCCGGTGTACCTCACGTGTGGTCCCCCCTCCCCCTTTCACGCGCCCTCCCCTCTCGCGAGCAAATTAAAATATATATATATAAGAGCGTGTAATTCGCCGCGAGCGCCGCTAATGGCGCGCGCGGAGGTGGTCCGCTCGCGTGAGACTCCCCGATATCATCATTTGCATCCAAATTGGTGCTTAATGGCGCATTCAACAGTTATGTTACGTCTCCGTTTGCTCTCAAGATAAGCGTCACTCAATTGTAGAGTGTAGAGATGCCACACATACACTTTTAAGATATTTATAGGCGGAATACTGAAACGCCAAAACACAAACAAAAACTCTCCTACTAAATTAAATAACTTTTAGTAAGATAAAATGTTAAACGTCATACAGAGTGTAATAAATTACAAAACAAAGTGTTATTAGTTTAGGGTGTGTATGTAGGTATCCTTTATTACTTAATATACATACTCTTTCAGCTACTACTATCGCAGTGAACTCTATTCAGTAACCGGGGACTATAAATACATACCCAATAGTGATAACAATTATTTGTTTTGCTTCATCTTAACTTAGAATGTATGTACTATGTAGTGCATACCCGGGTAGAGCCGGGTGAGCGGGTCGGCGCAGACCAAACAGCCGGGGGGTACATTAGGACGTCAAAGAGCGGCGGGCAAACAATCACGTGTTTGCTCTGTCATCAACTCATCACCGGCCGGCGCTGTCTGCCCGCTGCCGCGCCGGTCTCGGCTCTCGGTCGCTATCTCAAGATTCGCACCTCTGTTTACACTCAAATTGATGTTCAGCGGGACGTTAATTTTCGGGAAACGTTACTTGTTTAAACAATTGATATAATGTCAGCTTCATGTTATTGCGTCCAATTGATTGTCTTTATGAAATCTGGGGGAGGTAATTTGTCGCGCAATAGGAGAGTCGCCTACGAGTTTGGAACAATACCGCCGAGGCAATATAAGAGTCGCCTACGAGTTTGGAACAATACCGCCGAGGCAATAATATTGCGAAACGTCTTCAAACATTACTGCGAAACAATAACGAAGAAAGCTCAATAAATTGAGTTTGATCTGATAGAGAAAGCTGCCTACTCGCCGCCGTCGCGCGCCGCACCACCCGGTAATGTTCTGTAATAACTCCTAATAAGGTTTTTCCTATTGTCGAAGCGCCTATAAAATATTAGGAGCCTTGGCGAGCGTTGTAAATAATTCTGCGCGAGTTATATCGGCCGAGAACTCCACGCGACTTTACACTTTAATACTCCGGCATTAGGTTGGTCTAATCGGAAGAAATCGGAGCTGGCGAAGAAATGATAGGTTTTGAGTAATATGATACAGCCGTTTGTAAATATCTATTACTGAGGCGGTAAATCAGCGGCTCCGCCTGGCCACAGCGTCCCGGGGCATGCTGGCCGAGGTCCCGGGCGCGGGGCACGTCCTGGCCCCGGCGCGCGGCGTACTCCGGAGTGCCCCGTCTGGAGATTATGTTGGACCGCAAACGTCACCGCTCACCGCTGACCGCGCCCTGACTTTCAATATACACTCTGTTCAGCGTTCAGATCCAATTTAATGAAAAGACAACAAATAATTATTATGATAAACATAAATCAATTTGTTTTAGTGCAACGTTTTAGCACTGTAAAATTAGTGTCACTTTTCAGATTAAAGTTAATATGAACAGGATATTGTACTTGTAGAGAGTAGCTGACGCGGTGGACCTGAGTTTCTTTAGAAATCTTTCTCATTTTGCATATTCAATAAACATGACACTAGAAATAAAACATGAAATATGATTCTCCACGCCCTACACAGTGAACTTTAACCTCATATATTAGTATCATCAATGAAATCACCAGGTAGGTGTATAAATTACCGGCGAACTCTACACCGGCACTCGCGCTTTACGACGGGAGTTAATAGTTTACTGCGAAACATCTAATGTCACTCGATGTTATGGTCGATTTTATTCTACACTATAAAATGTCTACTAAACTATTTAATATAGCGCAGTTTAGCATAATGTAACGGAACTAGAAGTTTTACTGTTGTATACCCCCGAAGAAAGCATCTGAAATAGATAAACTTATCAGTTATACTTTTCCTATATTAGAAACAAAATAAACGAATTAAGCGACTCTGTAAGTGTAATCATTAAACGGTGTGAATGTCACAGTAAACACTTGACAGTTTGTACTACGACGCGCCGCGTTTATCCGACAACCGCAGCTGAAGCTCTACCTGTACAGTGTACTCGTCTGTATGTATGTATGTCTGTATGCAGTCTCCCCGCGGTAATTCGGTTAACGAGACGCACTCCATACAGATTGGCGACGCGCCGGGAGCGTCGCCCTCGCCAATTTGCACCGACTTCATTACGACGTTTACCCCCGGCCCCGCTATATCCTAATGCTTAAACGATCCATTTGGCTATCATTTCGTGGAAATCACAATTATATTCGGTAGTAAATGTTTGACACAGTCGGAGAATACTAGGGAGCACAACGAGTGGTAGACGTAAATAAGTAGATGAGCACTTTCGACGTTTGCCGCTCGCTTTGCTTAATTATGCAGTTTTAATGAATAAAGACGAGGATAAAAGGACGCATAAAGAGGTGTGAAAACCGAACGCGCTCTAACTTAGTGTTTATGTCATGTTTCGCAATAACCAGTACACACTTTGATCTTGTTACTACAGCATACAACAGAAACAATACTGGGTACTCGTCTGCATACTACGTACATCCCGGGATTCTGGAAACGCGTGCTAACTGCTTGGTATACTTCAATGTGTATCAGCTGTATTACGGATCATTGAGAATTATTTTACTTTTGAATTTTTTATTTCTAGGAGAGTCGAACTTATTACATTGGAAAAACGATGCTACCAAGGGTAAAACAGCTGTAAACGGTGTGTTCAGCACACGCGATCCCCGTACCGCGGTCACGTAGCTCGCCGCACTTCCCGGCGGATGTCGAGTATTTGAATAAACGAATTGTCTCCGAGACGAGAGCGCGTTGGCGTCAAAGGGCACACGTGTCACGTGACGCTGCAATTTGTCACGCCGTCACGCCGCGCGCTCACCGGCACGTCATGCTGGCCTCCCTGATCTCCGCGTCCGTATATATTCGTTATTCCGAGTATCAATCCGAGGAGCGGGAGAAAATGTAGAGCAGATCAAAGATAAAGCTGCAACCGGAAGGAGTATTTGTAGATACCTACCTATGTAAATTGTGCGTATACGTAATAGTACAGAAGGAAGTCTTCAATCGATATCAGCTACTTAGTATTTAGCCCGATACGGCTGGCGCGGGTGTCGCGGGTGGGTGCGGCGGTGCGTCGAGTCAAGCCGCTTTATGCCGTAACCCTCTACCCGCGTGATTTAAATAATATCCTCTAATACTCCGCCAAACACTGGGGATTATAATGTAAATATATGCAAATTCTGCGGGGGCGCGGTGTCGCGGTGTCGCACGAGCTCGATACAGATTTGCCACAGTTTACGCGGCACCGAATTTTCTTAGCTCCAACTATAATTCAATGTGAGCACCGAGATTTGCAGGAGAGGAGAGGAAGCTCGAGAAAAATATGATCGACTTGCGCAATTTAATCTCGAGTAAGTTACGAATATTTTACGAGATCCTGCCAACTTTATATACTTTCGCGACAATATGTGCTCGAGCCGTGGGCCGAGCCGAGGGCCCGCCGCGCCGCCCTCTACGGTTTTCATCGCGGTCGCGGACGAGCGACGAGCGGCGACCGCTGACGGGTTCAACATGACCCGCGTACAGACCGGTTACAATTTAGATACTAAATACTTTGCATACCTGTAGTCGGGACTACATCGCTTTGTCTGCGAAGCACTACAGCTGGGATTACGAAAATATCATGTTTCGCTTTCACAATGGCTTTATGTTATGTAGACCTCGTTTGTAGTTGAATCTACTGAGAAATATTAATTGAATTCACTAAGTAATCAACTTGGAATCAGTAGTTTACTACATACCCCCTGATTATAATCTACTCTCTAAGCTGAATGCGGAGCCCACGTCATATCTCATGTCGTACGATGAATATGGAACGCGCGACTTGTTCACGGCGCGTCACCGGTACCGTGTACCAGTGACGCGGTCGTAACCCGCGATGGTTTATTGCTGATCAATAATCATCATCACCCCGACCCCCGGACAAATCTCTCCGATTACCATAAGCGCTACACGTAGTCCGGCTACCTGTCCCGCCGCGCCGTGATAAATTAGCGCTACGCCCGCACCGCGAGCTCGCTACTATGTTGGATTTTGTAATATGTAGGGATCATTTTACCCGCGTTTGAGATGATATACTTACTTAATGAAGACCTTAGCTTTGTTTAGTAACTGCAGTCATTGATGGGTGATTTTCGTCCTTTTTAACAAAAAGCGTAAAAAACGTGAGCCCAGACTCGGAGCCAAAAAAGTTTCGCACCGACTGCTTTAGTTCCGGAAACTGCATGCGGAACCAAATAAATTTAGACTTACATACGAGTGTTGCTCTCACACTGATCCCCGTACGTACCTGCAACAAAAGCATCGCGTTATGGTGTAAACAGTGGGGCCCTTCGGCGTAGTCGGCGGAGTATGGTGTGCGGTGTGCGGTGTAGCCCGGGTGTAGGGTACGCAATGCAGTGTCGCAGTGCGACTGTGGGGGCCCGGAGCGCGGAGGGCCCAAAAAATTAGGAGCCGCCGCACGCGACAGTCGCTGCTGGCACCGCCGCATACGGCCCACTGTCGCCTGGCAGCCGCCGGGCTACCCGCGCCGGGGTATAGCTAGATAAACGCTCTATTTAGTACTCGTGGTCGATAAGCACGAGACTCATCAAATTACAGGATCGGTCTCTTACAGTTCGCGTGCGTATAATAAAGGAATGCAAATAACATAATGAAAGATAAATTGACATCGAGTCAAACAGGAAACATGACAAATATCCCCAGGGAATTGTTGTATAAGTGTAAAGCGTTAAAGCCCGAAAACCGACCGGGAAATCCACGTGTGTACGAGCTCCGCCCGCCGGCCGCGTCAACTACGAGTGTTTATTTAGCGATTCTCGTGAGACCCGACAGCGAGTACCGTGTCCGGTCGTTTTATACCGAACTCCTGTGACTTTTATTTCGGATCGTCAGCAATGAAACAAGAGTTAGCAGAATGAGGCGGGTGTACTATGTGCGTGTTGGCCGAACTCCAAAACGGCCGGCGCTCTCGTAGCCGACATTCCGCGTACTTAATAGCCCGTGACACGGAGGAGCTCGGTTGCCAGTCAACACGTCGGGACTCCGGCGTAATATTACTACTGACTGACTGAAATTGACAGATGACTGCAGAACACATCCAGAAAAGAGGAAAATTCTTCACCTTGCCTTCAGATGCAATGATGCCCGGCACTAACACAATGCCTGGTAAAAAAGAATATGCCGAACGTGAAAATAAAGGTTTGAGTCTTGACTCAATAGTGGACGTTTTCAACCGTCGAGAAAAATATTGGAGCTGCGTCGCTGAGTCAGAGGGGTTAGTGCGAGTTTTTTTCGATCATACGCATTGAGCGCGTAAACG
>DWQO01000308.1:0-10142 GCA_018236845.1 Plebejus melissa
GAAATAACATGTTTCCAACGCGAGAATTGAACCCACGACCTCCGAATCAAAAGCGACGCTCTAACCACTGGACCACGGAGGCGTCAGTAGCATCAATATACAGGTATAATCTCACCTCTCTCTGCTTGACGCCTCCTCCACACGTCTTGGAGCACTTGGACCAGTCGCCGGTGTGCCAGCGGACGGGACAGTCCAGCACGTTGCAGTACTGGCGGTCTGGCGGCGGCGGCTGCGGGCACATGCTGTTCGGTACCACCACCGTGTTCGTACCGCCTCGGGTCACCTGGAAAATAATAAAGGTAAGGATTCGGCCAAACCTACGCGTCAATAACGCGGGACGGGAGCGTCTGCAGACTGCAACGCGAAACTGGTGTGCACACCAGTTTCGCGTTGCAGTCTGGGTGTGCACACCCGCGCGACTGCGGTACGAAGCTGTAGATTATTCCCGCTCTGCCGACGCGAACGTCAACGTTGTACTTAAAAACGTACCCCTAGCAACGGTGCTCAGGGTGCGGATCTCCACCGGAGATGCATTTCGGGGTCTTCCCCCGCACCTTTTAAGATCCAATAAAATCGCTTCATTTGGCTGACCTCGTTCAGCGCATAGATTGTATTGGATCTCAAAAACACACTCTCAGCAACACAAATTCAGTAAAAAAGCAGAATTTGTTCAAATAAATTGTTTTTTTAACACCATAAAATATCCTAAACATTAAACGTTAGCTAAACAACTCTAATGAGCAATAATAATTATTATTGGCCTGCCGAAGATGCGACGCGGACGGTTACAATGGTTGATTTTTCTCATTCTCATCCTTTATTGATGACTATACATTCAACTCTTAAAATAACTACAATAACCTCGCAATAATATTTTAAGTCCACGGAAACAAAGAAATGTTTCACATTTTCGTGCCACTGGATTACGACTTCGTACATTCATACTTTCCATTCGCTTCGACAAACCAACAGCACTTCACTTGTTCGTGTGAGTGCGGCCAGTACTGCTGGCGTGTAACCGCAACAACCACTCACTCCACAAGTGACTGAACGAGTTCGAGAATATTCCAGAGCAGAATTATACGGACGAATATCATAAGGTGCATTTGAGAGTGCGGTAGAGCTTCATGATAATGTCTTTTGGGAATCATTATATTTTTTCATCGTCTGTTTCTTCCTTGAAAAAAAAAACGAAGATTTTTATGTTTGTGATAGAGCGTAACCTGCGTAAGTCATTATAGTATATTGCTTTCGTTACTTTGTCTATGTTTTTTTACTTAAGCAGAGTTTCCACGTTAATGACCGCTTAAGTAAAATAGATAAGTACGCGTCAAACTTGTACCTTATTTTGCTTATTTGTTTGTGATTGTCTATGATGGACGTAGATTATGCTAGTAACTCAATCATAGTGGCAATCATATTCCAAGTTGAATAGATGCCTCTATGTAAAAATAAATGAGACGAAAAAAATGTTATAAAACTTCTAAATCAAATTCTATCTTGTATAAAACACAAAAACGTCGACAGCACGGTGATACATCACAAAATAATTAACATAACACCAAGTGTCATGGATAAAATATTCTTCGTGAGTAAGCGCCAGCCCGGCCTATATGAAATTCATGAGGACGGCGCGACGGCGCGACGTTGCGACGCACTCAAGGGACCTTGTCAATCAGCCCGCAATTGGTAATTTTTGGCACGGCACGTGACTTATCGCGGTAATCCGGCGTCATTAGCCACATCCGATTGAGCCATTTGTGGTAAAGTCACGAATGAGATGAGGTTTGCTTAAATAAATCGGTGAAGACACATTTCATTACAATTTTATAATATAATGAAGAAGTATTCTACGAATTTTAAGTGTCTTGAAAGTAGAATATAGATAGTAGATACACCAAAAACACGAAACGAGGTACAATTCTGCGATGCATGAAAACAAAATTAAAATGTTAAATACCATGACGCTGTTTAAAAATTTTATTGCATTGTTTGTTTTTTCGGCTTGGTGGAAGCTCGCCCTACAAGTTTTAATTGTTTTAAGTGCTTCATACTGTCAAAACATAATCCTCCTGACCAAAATTGGCTTAATCTTATTTCTTACCTCGTGTATGCAGGTGACTTCTCTCGTCTGTATGCCGATGCCACACGACTTGGTGCACTGGGAGAACTCCGTGTAGTTCCATCTGAAAACAATGTCTCGTATGCACATCTATACCTTATTACTGATAATATAGTCCATCGAGGAGGAGAGTGGCCAGTCGAGCTAATAGAACATGGCATGGCAGTTTGTGCCCGTATGTACAATAGTAATATTACTAAGGGAGTTATTAAGTGTGTTTGTCTATCAATATGTTACATCTTCACGCTTAAACCGCTAAATTTTGATGAAATTTGGTATTGTGAAGACCGAAAAAGGACAGTAGATAGTCTTAATTACATTTTTCTATAGACAGGACGTATACTTTCGTGTTATGTTATAGTACGAATTTCATAACTTAGGTTTGTTACAAGAATACTATTTTTTTTCAATTTATCGTTTGTGTGTTGTACAGTTAAATCCCCAGCGATAGCCTATATGAAATAAATACCTATTTTTCATTTTATTTTCTGTTGCTATACAACATTTTCTTTTTCACGAACATCACGGGCGGAGGGATTTATATGAGGAACGAGTAAAATTTGAAAGGAACTAGTGGTGCGTTGTACCATGGCCAAATAAAATGTTACGCGTTGTTTGTTCCACAAAAGTTATATTTCATCCATATTCTACAGTCTACTACTTCAGTTAGGTTTAAGGAAGAAATAAATAATGCTTTCGCAACCAAAATACATTCACTTTGTTGTTTAATTAATAAGCGATATTCAAATCATTTATGGACCGCTGTATTGAATTTATAAACACAATATTATTATATTTTAACACATAATTTTCGTAGAACAAATGGAAAGCTTTTGAATAATATACTGTATGCAGTGTTAACATTAAAAACAATAACATTTCCCGCTACTGTTGCACGTAATTTGGTTTTACTAGCGCGTGAGGTGGGCTTAAGCGGGGCTGAGCGAGCGTGAGCGGGGGCTGAGCGAGCGCGAGCGGGGGCTGAGCGGGGGCTGAGCGGGGGCCGAGCGAGCCGACGCAGTGCGCCGCAAACGTGTTGACCGAAAGAGCTCGTTGCTTTTAACGTGCTGTAACCGCATTAAAATAAACAACCTCACTAGTCTGTATTAACATGGCATCCGACAAGATTCGCGTTTTAAACTTTAACGTTAATGTTCATTAATGTTAAATGAAGATTTTTAAAAGTATTATACATTCAGAATATCTCAGAATATATTTCGCATTTTATGATATAAAACTTTTGTGTGTGTCATAATATGAATTCATAATGCAAGTTTATTACCTCGGCGGGCAGGGGTGGTCGTTGCAGGTCCGGACTCTATTTTCCGGCTTTGTGAGCGGGTCGCACATGTACGGAGATGCATTTTTACCGTCCTCGTCCCGGACGCACTGGATTATTAGCTCCTGTTGAAGAAATATACAATATACATTGAATGAATTTCATTCGAATACGAGACATATTACGTCTTCTTATAAAAACAAGTATTTTCCTGTCAATAACTTTTCTGATTCATAATTAGATTTTTGAATTGATAATTCTTTAGGCGCATTGTAAGATTTAAAGGTCGCGCTATGAAAAATTATTTGCATCACAATGCCGTCACGATTTAGATAGAAGTTTTACTTCTGACACACGTACTCTGTACACTGTACAAAAACTTACAGTCGCTCTTTTTTCCTTTATTCTGATTTAAAAGTAATTTGAATAATAATTAGAAGCAATTAAGTACCTGAACACCACTCAAACAGGATGCACTACAGCTGGTATATCCCTTTTCCTTCCAGGAATAAGACTTCCCGGGGGAACCGGGCGCGACTCTGATGTTGCTGCTTGTGCCGAATATCAGAGACCTGCTGAGTGTAATGTGACAATAGATTAAAAGAATAAACAGCTGGGCATGCAGCAAATGCAGCGTGAATATATGTATTGTAATTATAAACTAAGAAAAATCTAACTGTCCTGCTGGTGTGTAAAGTCTAACTCAAATAATATCTTGTCTCTCTATTCTGTGCATCACGCTGCACTTTTAAATATTACCTAAAATCAACAATTATGTAAAACCGATCAATACATTTCAACCTCTACCTTGATTTCTATTTTTATATTATCATATAATATTATCATAATATTATCCTGACAATAAGATAACGGTAATGACGTCACGCTTATCAGTTGATTGATTTCTGAGCACACAGTAAGTCAGTGTAAAATTTGATAAACATGTCTTTAGACGTAAACGTTAGCGAACCTGACGAATTTAATTGTATTGAGTTACACGGGTGTATAGAAAACGTTGTTAAAATTAAACACATCAAAGACTTTACATATCACGTGGACTATGTTTGTGGGAAAGGTGAAAATTATATTGCCAATGTGTTTAGAGTGTTGATAAAAGAGACCGATAAGGATAATGTTGTTAGTGTTATAGTAAAAACGTTGATAAACACAACAAGACAAGAACTATTCAGAGATTTGCATAAGCGGGAAGTGGATGCGTATGAAATTTTAATAAACAAGTTTGTTGAAATACAAAATGCTATCGAAGATAAAATTGTTTTACCCAAACAAGTATTTTCGAGTTCTATGAAAGGAAAAGAAGTTATAATATTAGAGGATCTGCTGGCTGATGGATTTGAGATTGACAACAAAATACATTCGCTGCAGCAATTAGACTACAACTATGCGCAACTTATATTGACTAAACTTGCAAAGTTTCATGCCTTAACATTTGTTCTAGAAAATAAGGATGATTATTTAGACTCTGTAGATAAGAACAGAAAACTATTTGATGATATTTTGTATAAAGACTCATTTCTCAGCAAAACGAAATTGAGAGACCATTATGCGGAGTCATTTGAAATATCACTGAATCTCATTGATAATACCGACGCGAGGAAAAAGTTGGAACATGTTAAAAGCAAGCTTTTAGAAATATTAAAATTTTATACTAAGCCTAGGAAATACAATGTCTTTTGTCACGGCGATTTATGGATAAATAATATTCTTTTCAAAACTCAAGTAAGTGTTTTTTGTTGTCATTAAAATATATTTATTACATTTTTTACAAGCCTTTTTGCAGTAAAATATTGCTTGTTGGTATGTATAGTATTGAAGTATTAAATAAAGCACGTTATAATGTCGAAACTAATTTCAAATATTTTATTTCAGGATAACAAGACCGAAGTATGCTTCCTAGATTTTCAGGCTATGAGATATGCTAGCCCGGTACTAGATATTTTATATTTCATGTACACGTGTACCGAAAGTGAGTTTAGAGAACAACATATTCAAAAACTGAAGGAGCAATATTATGAAAGTTTTACCAACTTTTTAAAACAATTTAACATAGAAAGCAGTTCAGTGTATCCCAGAGAGGCGTTTGATAATGACATAGAAGAAACAGCACCATACGGTCTTGTGATAGCTTTGATAGAGCTTAGGGTAGTGACGACAAAGCCTGAAGATGAGTTTTTACTCAAAAACGTTCTCAAAGTTAGTGGAGATACGAATTTGGAACCACTAGCGTTGTATCACTCGAGAGTAAATGATGTAGTCAAAGAATCTGTTAAGAATGGTGTATTAGATAAACTTAAGGATGTTGTTAATAAAATTTATGAATAAAATATATGATTAAAATGTTAATATGGATTAGCCAAGTAAAATACTTTAGCATATCTAATATGAGTTCTGATTAAATAATTTGTAGTTTTTAAAACAAATAATAAAGAATTTTCATACTCACAAGAGTAGACTAAAAGTAGAAAGTACACGAACCTGTCAGCACCGCCGTTATTATAAGCGGGAGCACTGGAGTCACCAAACGACGTGCCGTATGCCATCGAGCATGGCTCCATTGAGCATCTCTCCGTCTCCTCTGCAGGCTTTGGCCCCATGCATTTGCTGTCCGGTAGCTTTGCAATTGTTCTGCTGAATTCTAGAAAGATCTTGCAGTGAACTTCCTTCTTTCTCCATCCTTCTCCACAAGTGACGCTACAAGGTCCCCACTCATCGTCCTTGATGTAACTACAAAATCAGGAAAATTGTTAGTAACTGTTAGCTTATCACATACTCTATTGCCTATTTGTGTTCAATCTATACTTGATCAATATTTTGTTCTCAAACATAATTGTAATTAATTACTATGGTTATAGCCACACACAAGACTTCTACTTTCTACACAATGTTATGAAAGAAAATAATGAATTAGTTTTTTTTAATATTTAGATTTAATTGTAATCCTAATGTAGAAAATTACATATTTTTTAATAAATCTTTTATATCACATTCTCTATAAAACTGTTAAGCACCATCTCCTACTTTATACAATCATTGCTACGTTATTTCACGTTAGTATAATAAATATCAACAGTAATAAAAACTTTACACGATGCCAAAATGTGATAAATGGTATTCGCTAGCGCTATACTTTTCACACGAGACATGCGGTGTGCTCGGGGATCAGATCTAGACCTAATAGTATCAGTTCTGGCTGGTATATGTAGAAGTATGTGCACCAGTGTTAACGCCAATGCTCCTGCAAAATTTTATAAATAGAGCAAAACACACTAAGCATAGACATACCACTTTGACAGGTCCAAGAAAAAGTGTCGGCGCCGAATGTAGAGTAAAGGTATTGAAAAGTGTCGAAGCAAAAAAAGTAGAAATTTAAGTGTATTCAGTGCACGAAAATACAAAAGTCATAGTGCAGTGCATAGAATTTAAAAATCTGTGAAAAGTCAACCCAATGATTCATGAAATGGAAGTCGTATTCAAAGACGAAACATAGTGCATAGTTAACCAGCTCCTGAGTTTTGTGTTCAATTATTTTGTTCGATTTGAAAGTATTGTTTTAGTAACGTGAAGCATTGAAATCATCTTTGGAGCCACTTTTTTGAAGAGCGAAGTCCATAAGATGATTTCTTTGCAGTTAAAGCTTAAGAAGCAACTAACAGCCACTGGATTTGTGTCGATGAGGAATAATGTTAGTTCATTGTAAAAACATGTGATGTTTCGGAATCGATTTAAAAAATCAACCGACTTCAAGCAGTTAAGGTGAAAGAAGCTTTATAGAAAAAGGTCTCTTCTAGTATCTTTAACAGATATCTATGTAAAGAAGAGAAATAAAATCATTATTGTTTTGAACCTCCTTTTTTGAAGTCGATTAAAAATGAAACCTTTAAAGTTGAAGGTACAATACCTTACATACAACCAGCCACACGCAAAGAATATTTTGAAGTTGCTGAAATCAACAACAAAATACCCTTAGCTACTGTATACAGACAAAGAGCATAGCTCGGGGCGAAAGAATGTTTCCTTACAAATATTATTTCTCAGAATAATTGGGACTCTCTAGACCTAAATAAATTATATTGATCCTGTGACATATTGTTGTTATTCGTTTTATTATTATGTATTGAAATCAGATTTGTTAGGCGTATCAAATAAATATTTGTAAAGTTTTTCTTTGAAGGTAGATTATATTGATCTCTTTATTTTTTTTCCGTATGTAGGTTAATAAATATGATTGTCATAGAAATATTCTGTATTCTAAAATACATAAAAGAGTTAGATATATTAGAAGTATCAGATGATTTAAAGGACGTTAAAATCCACACAAAACACACCATACAATGCAAGACATGCATGATAGGTTTAGGGGGGGTCAGAAAACCTTAGTTACTAATAATAATTAAGGAGAGAGAAAGCTAAAATAGGGTTTTAGAATTATTGGGTATTAAAAATATATTTTCTTATAATAAAATTGTTTTGATTAATGCTAACAAACGAGACGTCTCGACATAGTTATTGAAAATTAATTGAAATAATTAATTTTGGTAGGCTACAAATTACAATAGATAATTTCGTAATCGTTGGCCTAAATCTTAGTTAAAATATATTGATTTTATGTTACTCAGATCTTGATATTATTTATACAGCTTTGACATACTCGTATTTAAACTTCACAAAGTAGTTAACAGGTCAAACCGCACAAGGCGTAACAACACTGCAACAAAGCGAATCCGATGTCGCGTAGTTCCGATGCTGCGTGGTGCAGTTTGTCTCCTACAATTTCATACACCATATTGGTCACTCAGCTGCAGTTTAGTTACGCCCAGTGCTGTTTCACCTTCATAGAGAAAAAAAAGTTTATCAATATACTTACGTCGCTTCAACCGGCACATCTGGGTCTCCAACCAGCTGTTCTGCGCGCGGCGGGTAGGGCTGGATGAGCGGCTGCGTGTGGTATACCACACCAGGTAATAGATCTTCAATGTCGTCCTGGTATCAGATAAAATGGTTTACTTAAGATATCCTAGAAAATCTAATCATACAGTGTCATATGATACCGGCAGAAATTATGTGCCTACAGGAAAATTCTTAGTATTCCTATAAGAATATTATTTTTGGTTTTTTGGTCATAATTTCTGGTCACGGTTTCGATTGAAATGCGAATGCAGCCCGACCACTTGCTTAGTTTCTTGTTAACATAATATACAATCACAAAGGACCTTCGAAGTTACTATGGCGACTATAAAAGTGTTTGAACTACGTATTCACATTCACAAGTATTTGGGCGTGGGTACGATTCATCGATGCTTTAGGTAATTTCTTTTTTATACCTGGCTTTTATACGACATGAGTATGAGTATGCACTACATACTGATAATAATTATATACCCTATCATTAGCATGTGTGTAGTATATAGAACTTGTAATTTGCCACTAAGGAGCTCATGGCACACTCACCTCTTGTTCGGCCTCTCTGTATGCTGGACAGGTGATACCGGTGGAGCAGGGCTGGGAGATGTCCGGGCGGGCAGCGGGGTCGCAGCCGCCCCCCGCCGGAGAACACTCCACACCCCGCACCTGGACCCCCGCACCGCATGACACCGAGCACTGCGATAAAGATTATCATTGTTATCATCAGTCATCACCAATATTGTGGAAATATTTTTCATACTCACCATCACCGTCAACATAGTATAGTGAGAATATCTTTAAACTAAGCGTTCGAGCGTCAGGCAGAATCATCAATAAGCACCTTACGTAAAAAATATCCATTTTATAGTTGGTTAACAATTTCAGAAATATAAGTAAATTACGTTTATTAAACCCATAAAACAATTAATATAATATTAGAATCATTCGATTACTCTCAAGACTGAAACAAGTTACAAACACATACGCCACCTAATTATATTACAAAGTCGTAATTTGTCTTACACTTCACATCTTAAGCTAGTTTTAATACTGCAGTAACTGACCCTATTCTCAGAGTTCCTGTACAGTGTAGGATACCAAACAGTATTCTAACTCAGCCGTTTAAATCAAACTTGCTTAACATAAAGGTCATAAGAGGAGGTTAAGATTCTCAAACATAAGGGACACGACTTTGAAACCGTTTCAACTGGATCTGTGTTGCGAGGAAAGTGTATTTGAGAACCGATAGAATCACAGCGCTTGGCGAGATCATGCAAATTGCAAATAAATCGATTCTATTGGTTCTCGAAAAGGCATTCTTTACACTCAGAAGCGCAGCCTGGAGGAGGAATACGAAGATAGTCTACTGTACATTCTATATACTGTGACAACCAGGTTCACAGGAGATGCAGGTGATTACCCGCGCAACTTGTTTCCCGCTTCATTACGTTCGTCTTTGTCTTCGCAACTCCTAACTAGTTCGCCGTCTAATAGTTTGTCTTCACAATATCACTAGCACTAGCATATTAAACTGTCGCTGTGTACTATTCAACTATTGTAATAAGTGTCATGCTTGTCTCGAATGTGTGTGTAATTTGATCTGCAAAGTCACAGGCAAACATCCGTACCTATGTTTGCGTGTAGAACATAGATAGATATCCGTTTCTATGTTGTACAACTTTTGGATATTATTATCGCCTAGTGAGTTAGTGCTTACTGAGATGTAAATAATTGTAGAACCCTTAAGGTGAGGTAGTACAAGAAACGGATGATTTTCAAGATTTAAACGGGACAGGAGATATAAAAATATAGTAATTT
>DWQO01000309.1:0-10135 GCA_018236845.1 Plebejus melissa
ACCCCCCCTCTCCCCAACGTGAGATTAGATGAGATTTGACTCGACCCCCTCCCCCTCCTAAACACCTCACGTAATTTGTGGACGCCCCCTATGGTAACACAATATAATGTAAAGATTAACATGAAGTTATAGCACGACCATTATTTTTCTAACGTATGAAATGTCGAACGCTACTAGTCATACTTAAGTAAACATAAGGCTGTGGATTTACGGCGAGAGTTCTTACGCGCGCATACGCAAAGCAACGCGCGATTACGTGGCAATAACTCACGATTACGCGTCAGTTGCGCGTATTTACGCGTCAGTAGTGCGCGATTACACGTCAGTTACGCGCGATTACGCGTTAGTTACGCGCGATTACGCCTTGCGCGTAAGAACTGACGGCATTACGCGTTATATATATATCGCATACTCCTTAGCATTAACAGCGTCACCCTGTCACCCGCCCGAGAGGCCTCGGGGCAAAACGCTAGTAAGCTCCTAACGTAGATATGACTTTAGTTATGTACATTAGTTGAAAATAGTTTGGTGCTTAGCTCTAGATCAACAAAATTGCGTAGTAACCCTTTACAATGTTATAGAAATAAGAGAATTGACTATTGATATATGCATTATGCTTGTTAGCCATTTAGGAAACAAATACTGATATTTTAAAACATTTAAACCAAGTCTTCAATCAACCAAAAAGTTTGTATACATTTCAAATTCCTAGTAAATTCCTCTCATTAAGGGCAGCTTCATAGTTAGGTTCCAACCCGGGGCACTTGTGTTACTTTTCCGCGTTTCTGAACTGAAGGTATACGAGATCTTTTAGGACGGCGTATTTTCCGCACTGGCGTTGCATTGGCTCTCAGTTTGTTTAAGACAAATAAATATATTGCACTATGCCCTATTAACACTTTGTCCTCAATTTTTTCAAACGTTAAAAAAAACAAGTTGTATTTTTAATCGATTTTCTAAATTTAAATTGCTTACAAACCGATTGAGCGCATGAAACACCAGCATTTAATTTCGCAGAACTATAAAAGTAACACTTAATCTTAAATCATCGCTAATTAACTTACATCACCATAGATTACAATTAATTAAACCTACAACTACATAGTTAAACAATAAGCAATATTCTGGATAACTTATTAAAAATACAGGCCTGAATTAGACGGCGATTATACTGAGGATAAAGAGGTTAGAAGTATAGATACAAAGATACAAACAAACAGACGCCCGTCAGATTCTCTATCTAATATCTCCCGCACCGTTAAAACAAAGTCGCAAACCGTGCTTGAAGCTAAACTATGCTAAGCGATAGAAGAAAAATGAAGAGGATATGACTAGATCGTTTCGTTACTAGGTTCTACGATTCATAAAAGCACTATGCGCATCTCTCCATCTCTTTATTATATAAATAGATATACTTTATCATTACTATTCTGAAAACTAATGTTAGTTACTTTTGATCGTAACATTGGCAATCGTCTTACATACTAGCATCGAGCGGCGCTCGGCGTTCCCTCCCACTCCCCTCTCGCCCCGCACTCGCCCGCACCCGTGCGGGCCGCGCCGCCCGATGGTCTACTTACATCTTCTAAACCTTCCGTAATCTACCGTTACAACTCCCACCGCGTGGTAATCCAACTACTCGAGCGCTATGAATCCGTATGCGATAAATGTTTAGTAAAATTTTTAAACGTTTCAAAGATTTTGAATTTAGTTTCCGTAATACTAATCGTTATCCAATTCTATAGAACGAAATTTACCTATTCCGTCGCGAGACGCGACTACGAACGGTCGGTGCCGTCTATATTAAAGTATTTCACTAGTAGTACCTACGTTAACATGGGGATGACGAGTAGTCCATAGGAGCAGACGAATTCGCAACTAAGATGAGGATGAGGGCTCGGTTACGCTAGACAGTCACAGTATAAAAATTCGCGACAGACTACAGTGGACCCGAAAGTTAAGAGACGCGGGCGCCGCGGCCGGCCGGCGTCCGCGGACAGTCCCGAGCGGCGCGCCGGGGCCGCCGACCGCACCGGCGTCGTCGAACGAGTCCGTTCTCGTCGGGCGGTCGGCGGGCCGGCCGGAGCCGCGAGCCTTCGGGCGATATCGTCGCCACCGTAGCAGGAGTGACCGACGGCCGAAAGTTCGGCGATCGCTGCCTACGTGAAGAACATTAAGATAACATTTAAATAATTGCAAAGCATACCCTGTATCCTAGAATCACTTCGTGGGCGATCGTTTTATACATTCAGAGAGGACATTTTATTCTATCAGAGACGCGGGCATCGCCGCATTAATTTAAGGGTTACTTTAATCCGTATAAAGATATACAATTTACCGTCGGCCCGGTCGGCGACCGCGGCCGCACCTACGTTAAGAGGTGAATTTATCGATATACTAAATATACGTGCTCCGGTTTGGCATCAATTTATTCTGTAACCTAGTGGCTGGGCGGGGCGCGCGCCCCACCGCTGCCTGCGCACTGCCTTCCCGCGCGACCCGAGCGGCTCCCCGTGGGAACGACTCCTCGCCGGTGGAGGACACTCTACTGTGGAGTACCTCGTCTATCTTTCCCTTGCCGGCTTCGACACCTTTCCCGTCGAGAGCGAATCCTCAATAGCTCCGTCAGTAGTCGATTCGACTACCGACGGTGGTCGATCCGACCACCTGCGGGAGCGAGACTACCGTCGTCGAATTTAAACAGACCACGAAGCACGCTCGCCGACTCCGGCGTCCCTGCGAGACCACTTCGAACGATCGAGAACGGTAACGAAATCAACAGAAAGCATCACAAATTGAGACCGTTAAAACGATAGGAAGCGTAATAAATATTGCACAAACATGTCGAAGAGAAAAGAACTAGGTGACTACGCTTAAAAACGATAATTTTACATCGTTTTACTCACACCGCTCACTCGTAACTCATAAACGCCTAAAACTAGAATACTATATCAATATAATATAATTATTTGTGTAAATATAAAATTCTATGTCTCGTGTTGTGTGTAATATTTGACTAGAGGCGGGCGGGGGCCTCGGCTCGCTCGTCGGAGCGCCGTCGCCGGACCGCTAGACTAGCTGTCACGATCGTTATCGTTAAGCCGAGATATTCAATTAAAGCACTAGATAAAAATTAATAGTATACCGTCCGGCCCGCCTGAAGTAGGCGAAGTGAGGTCCGGCGCGGCGCCGCTCGCAGCCCCTGACGTATCGTACGGAACGTCCATCGCGGGATACAGTGTACGGGTCGCGGATATAAAACATGGTAACGGACGGAGATTTTCAGTTAGACGATGATAACGCAATATTATAAATAAAGGTGCATTTCGATATATTATAACATTTAGAATTTCATTACAGGAATTGAAAACCATATTCCGTACGATACTCAATCGATCGGCTCGTCCTGTCTATTTTTATAAAGAGCAACTTCGTCCTACAACTAATACTTAGTTCAAACGTTTTACACGAGTCGGTACATAGATACTTAAAGTAAAATTAGATGCTTTACAATAGTCCAGCTCTACAAAGTGTGCCGTGAGTAATATTTAAAAATAAGGATAACATACCGAACAATTCCTTCGGCAAAGTATGGAGCGAGTATCTTTTCAATGTCTACTTTAACATTCATTTGTTACATTCAACTTTTGACAAGATAAGTCAGATTATGTTAGCTACGTCTTATCACTCGGTTGAGGTAGCATTAACCTTCGAACTGCTCTAGTCTAATCGAAGCCACTTTTTATAAAAATAAAATTATTAGCACTCGCAACACTGCCAAAAATGTCATTGGCTACTGCCATCAACAAAACAAGGCGTATAAGACCGGGTGTCCTTATTTAAAGTCAGCTTACCGACGTAAGCATGACTTCGGAGGAAGTTTAGTTGAAGGTTCGTTCGTCGGGGCTTCATCGACCACAGACGAGTTAAACACAGAGAATAAGAGCACCCGGTCTGGTACCACATTTTTGACAGATGTCAGTTAAAGCTGTAACGCTTACATACAACGGCACACCGGGGTTCGTTCGCCCGCGCGCGCGCATTACATCTAAGGTATCTCAATATTATTTTAAATTTATATTGGTACTTTTTGATTATGAATCTATGTTTTCTTCTGTAGAAATTACACTAATTTTGTAATCGCGCTCGCCTGTTGGCTCCCTCGCCGCCGCTCGGTCGTAACATTAACACGTATAGATATATGTTATAGACACACACACAATATGAAGTAAATAATTGGGAGATCACGCTCTTGTGAATTGACGTCGCATGGTCGCGGTCCGCCGCCGCCTATGTACACCTACACCTAGATTAGTGGCAGCATGGTTCCGTTCACGAGATAGGCCCCGCTCGAGATCCGCCATCGACCGTAGTATCCGCCCAAACGGGCAGACTACTCGGTATCTACAACTCGCCCGGTCGCCGGCGTCTTCTCGAACACCACACCAATCCGTCATTATTGTCGCACGATTACAAAGGCCGGCCCGAATGTGGACTCGGGGAGTTTACAACGACTCGCGGGCGGCAAGACAGAGCGAAACATCGAATATGCATAGACGGCCTGTACAGTCCATAATTTTGATATATACTTTTATATCACAGCCCATTTGGAATTTACAACACATAAAACACGATCTTCCGAATCGAAGGCCTTATGTATTCGGTCTTACGTTGAAGTGCACTTTGATTTGTACACAGCGTTAATACGAACATTTAATTTTAATGTCAACAACGTGGCGACGTTCACTAATACGTAGACGGCGCTGAGCCGATCGCGGGCGAGTCGCAACGATATCACTACAGTCTCGTCCGGCGCTCGCTCGACGTCCGAGCCGGCCCAGCGGGGTAGCTTACAGACACACACGTAATATAATTTAACAAAATATAGGACGATTTAGTCCGATAGTGATATACATCGCGGCTTACACTTATGAGGTCGGCGCGGCGGGGAGGCAACAGGTCGCGGCCGGGGGGCGGGCGTCTTTGCCGACTACTGACAACCAAAGTAACGACTGCCGGCGCCCTTAGTGTTTAGTTCGGCGCCCTCTACTCTAACAACCGAACGACGAAGGGGCAAAGACGCGGGCATCGCCCCGGCGTTACAATGCAATATACATTCATTAAAATACATTTGTTCTTACACTTTCGACTTACTTAATAAATTCAGTTTGGCTTTTTTCAAGCAAATAACTAGTATAATAAATTTATTTTAAAGGTTTCAGTTAAATATTAAGTACTTACAAGTAGAAGTATGATTACAAATGACAAAATTTTATAACGTGTCATTTTTAATAATAATAATAATTTAATCAAAGTTAATAAATTGTATATATATAATAATATAATAGAGTAATTTAATGATTAATCGATAATGATAAGAATGAAGCTTCCTACGCGCTGTTCAATAATTTACTTTAACTAATATGGTATACTCGCCACCTCGGGCTTGCATATTCAATGTAAGTAATGTAGTTAATGATATTTACTATACAATCAATGTTTATTAAACTTCTTAAAACGGCTGATAGCGCGCGGTCCGGGGCCAGGCGGCGAAATCGTTCACCACTTCTGAAAAATAAGTGTATTGTTTTAGTATAAAAAATTTCAACACATGAATAAAAGTAATTTATCTGCTTTAGCTTATACTTTTAATATCCACAAATTATTTTATTTAACAATATAAAATGTACACAGATATTATAACATAAACGGAATGTATATTTCAATCTATATAATATCTGTATATTTCAAGCTCTAAAGTCAATAAGTGAATTATTTTATTTAGAACTTTATTTACCTGAGCCTAGTCGGAGCGCGCGGGGACGGCGTCTAAGGTTAGTAAGGTCGGTTGGCATCTTTGGGCCGCTTCAATTGCACCTTTAATCGTTTCATGCCGATTTGAAAACCGTTCATCGCCTGGATCGCCGCCTGGGCCGACGTCGGGTTGTCGAATGAAACAAAGCCTGAAAAAATAAATTTAAAGTTACGATCGCAAACTCGTGTTACTATATGTGGCTACGCCACATTATACTTCATTATGCAACGTTTACGATCAACAGACTGCTACGAGATTGTTATGACTACCGACGCGACGCTACACTGTTTCGCTACGCGAGGTCTTCAGTTTGCATTGATGTTGCTACGAGACTGCTACGAGCGGCTACGCCATATAATTCTTTGCTACGTGACGTCTACGGTCTATATTGACGTTGCTACGAGACTGCTACGAGCGGCTGCGCCATAATATAATTATTCGCTACGCGACGTCTACAGTCTTCATTGACGTCGTAAGGTGATTGTTACGAATGGCTACACGAAATCTACGATCGAAAACAATTGATTCATATTTTTAACTTACCAAAACATTTGCTTTGGTTAGTAGCCCGGTCGATAAACACTTTGCTACTGATAACATTTCCGAAAGGTAGGAACATCTGCATGAGCTCAGCGTCTCCGAACTCCTGGGGCAGGTGGTATATGAAGAGGTTGCAGCCCTCGGGCCCCGAGATGGAGCAGCCTGGAAATACAAGAAAATCTTTAAAGAACTCACAAATCTGCCCTTAAACACAACGATCGAAGGTAATCCTAGGAAGGGTGAACAGTGTACAGAGGTAAAATCAACACAACTACACAAGTAAACATAGACATAGAGTGTGATACATTCGTACAACATTGGAAAAGCAGACGGCGATATACGTACCTGGATACATCGAGTCTTAATTAATAATGTCTTAGTGTAGGCTTTTTCACAGGTAAATATATCTATGAAACATTCATGCAGACATAAACGAACGGTTAAAAGAGTACCTTCACAATAAAAATTTGATGCACAGTTAACTTTTTCTAATATTCTTATAACGTGTCATTTATTTAATCATTCACGTGAAAGAACTCTAATATGACATAAGAAACATTTTTCTGTAAATAGAAACACAGTTTGCAAACAAAGACGTTTTGAAAATTTCTGAACGAAAATTTTCAACATTGATGAACAACAGAAACACGGCAGGAGAGTTATAAAGCAAAGAGATTGATACCTACTTACTTATTGAAGAAACGGAAAATTGTAATGTTGTCTGGATTAGTGAAGGTTAAAAAATCAAGGGCTGCCAATTTCTACCCCTTACAATTTAGTAATTTGATTACGAAAACAAAACTATAAGTTTACATTTATCAAAATGTTTATGTGTAAACTCCCGTTCATTTTACAATACTAAACATAATTTAATAAATTCATTCCACAGATTTAGGCGATATTTATTTTATTATTTTTATATTTAACTCATTTTATCTGTGAACAAATTTTATGTAGAAATTTAAAATGCCATAAATGCTGTTCTGTTGGTGAGTCTATAAAATAAATAAATAAATTACATTAAAGTCAGGTACTTGATTTTGGTTTGAAAGAAATGTACAAGGTATTCAGCAATGTTAGATGCCTTGCTAAATTAAAGTATGAAATTACGCTATGAAAGAAAGTAAATATGAAATTTGATTCAAATTTTGTCGAAGTTGGCAACCCTACCAGCTCAGGGCTCCACTTACCTTCTCTCTGCGCCGGCGCAATAGTCGACATCGGAGTTGGGATGGGTTGCGGGAACTGGCCATATACCGCTGGATAAGCTGTCGAACATTAACGCCATTTGACAATGAACACCTATGTCGCGTGTACATGCAAGTAATTAAACAAATTGCCTCTAACACAGGGGACGTTCACGTTTTATTTACGACGACACGAAGACTGGCGAGTTAATTGCGAATTATGTTGTTTGTGGGTAGTCGTAAAATTAAAATATTACTAGACGACAGTTCAGGGTTCGTATGTAATGTATTTGAAATTACTTGGTAGATACTGTGGTGATAATAAAAAAAGCTGTAATTTCACAAACTATTCTTGGTTGCTACATTGGTATCATTTTTATCGACCCTTGGTTAATCCATGATATATTGTTGACCTTTTCGCTCTATCCTTCGGCACAAGAAAATGTATGATATTTTACCCACGATTAACACTAAGTAAGCGATGATGAATTTGAGGCTCAATCGTATTTTGCTTTTTTTAAAGCACAATTTTCCTTTTTCTCTAGTATTATTATTAGATATTTATTATAATAGTTTTTTCTTCCCCGCAAATTTTTAATAGGTCCCCTGAGTGTTATTGGAACTTTGTTTAATTACATAGACCACACTTAGGCGTACATTAATTACTCTTACATCCAATATAAAGCTTACAATAATCATTTGTTTTCATATTTTATACATCGTGGTACAGTATCATTGATCTACAGTAGTGCAACTGCACACTAAATAAATGAAACAACATAAAACACTGATACATTGATACATAACTACTATATGTCCACATATAGCGTAGTGCGAGGAGGTGGCGCATCTTGCATACAACGTCATATCTTACAATTTTGTGATTATCATACAACACATTACTGTCAAACTCAAGAAAATGAATGAAACATTATTGAAAATTGAAAAAATGTATTCTTAACTTTGCAACAGCTATAGCTGAGTTGCAGCTTTCAAGTGCCTTATCAATACCATATTATTATGAGGTGTAAAAAACGAACTACAGATATAAGATCCTACTGCCAACATACAGCATTTAGGCAAGGATGTAATTGTCTATATTCTAGAAAAAAAAAACCGCTACCTATATAGGCGAGCTTGCGTTATGAGGAGAATCACCCATACATGAGATAACTTTTTACTTTGAATAAGACAATTACTTTTATGCCTAAACATAATATTTAGGCAGATCATACTTAAGTAGATGATTTTCTTTATGGAATATTTTTTATGGAATCTTATAATAAAGGTTGTATTATAAGATTCCATAAAAAAAAATTGTGCAACTTTAATGTTATCCGTAAAATGCGATAAATCTCATTAGGCGGATACAAATATACAAACAACTAATATTTCACTCAATGTGTCAGCTGTCAAATGGGATTTGGGTACTTCAGTTCTGTTTACTTCCTCGAGACCTCTCGCTTCATTCGGCAGCGAATTTTTAATTAAAATTTGTCCTTGTACATCTTTATTTTGTCCCGAAAAATATTTGCACTCGCAAACATAATGTAAATTCATTTGCGTAACGTTAATTACGAATTATGGAGCAAATTTCGTGGTAAAAATTAAAACGTAAAGGCTAAAAGGAGGTGGTTTTATGGTTTCATTTTTATAATTAAGAATACGTCTAACGCTAAAACCATTTTGACCCGGTTGTTTCAAACAAGAATGAGACTAGTAAAACACAAACAAAATAATATGTTAGCCTAACACAAAATTACTGCTACATGTACAGAGATCAAGAACTTAGTTTTACTAACAATATTTTGAAATTTGTCATGGTATAATTAATTTGAAGACGATTGATATATTTTGTTGTTGTAATATTCTTTCTTATAAACAAACCAGACACATCTAACATACCACGTAGGATTCACAAAACGATGGATTCGACAATTGTTCTACGCTAAGCGTTGACCTATCGGTAAGTTTTCGAATAGGCGAACAAAAATTGTAACCTTGCAGTGTGACCATTCTAATAGCTGGAATTTCGCTTCGCATCTTATTTGCGGACACACACGACTCACACGCCAAAGTAACGGACTGCGATCGAAGCGACATTCGAGGCACAATAATAATACTCCAGTGAACCGATTACACAACGTTTATTAGCGTTACTCACCGACTCCCGGGAACGGTTGCATGCCAGGGTACGCGGCGTGCTGCAGAGCCGCTTCTCCGTTGGGAATACCCTGCGTCACGGGCACCGCTACAACACAAACACATTAATGTAATGAAACGCCATACATTTAGAATATTTCAAACGTATATGGAAATGATTAATGCGAAATGCGAAAAATTGGATATATTCGAAAAGTTAAGGATCAAAAGTGGCGATATTGTTATGAGGGAAACGGAAAATACACATACCGGGCACAAAGATTCGAGTGCTAGTCTCTATGACATGAGCATTTGAGCAAGATATGCAAATTCAGGTCTAAAGATCTTATCTCACTGACGATATGCTTTTTTTTATAAAAAAAGGGGGCAAACGAGCAAACGGTCACCTGATGGAAAGCAACTTCCGCCATCCATAGACACTCGCAGCATA
>DWQO01000310.1:0-10134 GCA_018236845.1 Plebejus melissa
TTTATCGCTCGAGATATTTCAATCGGGGCTCAGGAACAAAGCGGTTAAGTTAGATTTTTAATATGAATGAAATGATTACTTTTAATATGAATGAAAAAGTAAAGAATTTATACGGTGTAACGAATTAGGTAAATGTCGCGCGTAGATTTCCGCGGTACGACTGGTGATACTCGGAGCTATTACATACATAATGGACGCCTAAGTGTAGCGACATTCCGTTCCGCAATCTCAAGGAGATCAATACCTACAATTACTGGCATTAGCCATTCAATATAAAGGGCTATTACGTTATGACGTCACGGTTTATATCATACTAAAAACTGAAGACATAGTAACAATAGCTAATTAAAATCTAATCAATGATCACGTAAGAAACCAGAAGTTAACTTGAACCTTAAGCGTAATATTTTTTTAGAGAGATCAGATTGAATTTCGATATTTGGCAGGCGAGCCGCAACATCTGCATATATCAATATGATGGGGAGGTCTGTGGTCGCGAACAAAGGCCGATGGAAAGTTGGCTGGCCAACAAACTCGAGCACCGCATACAAATTATCAACAATGAGTCGAGTTTCCCAACATTGTCACCGCAGAAAGAATGAAGAAAGCTGCCCGTCTATCTAGCGATGTGCGCTAATGTTATCAGTGTGACCTGTAATTAATGTGAACCGTATCTCCGCTGTGCATTTAAATATTCTAGACGTTGCGCAATCATTGCATAACAATTTTGCGATTAAAAACAAAAATGTCGGGTGCACAAAAAACACATTCTGCAGAAACAATGGTCATCGAAAGCCGGGGCAAAAAACGACTATTTTGTTAACACTCCACGTTTCACGTTCGACCGCAAAAAAGGGGCACCTTGCGACCACAAGGCCGCGGTTGTCTCCGCGAATACCTCTCCAAGGAATCCTACACCAAGAACGATCGTGAGTTTTTACGAAGGCAAACTGGTTCCGAAGGAAAGGATTCAAGATGGCACCCGACTCCTGGCGCTCCCGCAAATGTCAAAGCTCACCTTAAGCTCACACTGAACTTTACGTTACAAAACCGAGGCTTCAATTCATTACTGACATTATACAAGTATTCTCCTCGCAAACACGAAATAAAACCACGAGGCAAATCTGCGGTGACTCAAGCGCAAAGGAACCCGGTACTAAAGCTTCTAGAATCTAGAGAAAAACTACACCTTACATTGTTGAAGCTATAAACTTAATGCATCTGCGCTTATGGATCCATAATAGTGTCTATAACAATTTCAATTTGCATTAAAGTAATATCACTTTAAAAGCATATAAAACTAGCAAATATAGGCATGTGCAATAATTTTCCTATTGATAAACGTTTAATTGAAATACATTACGGGTAAATTGAAATAAATTTTCGTATCATTAGTCATTGTGTAATAACATCCTTATAATAATTTATATATCGAAGGCAAGCGCGACTTAAACGACTCCACCTTTCACTAATGCCTATAGACACACCCTCCGGCTCGTATTGATCTTAGACTAGAATCTAGATACCTCGCTGAATCACCGGCCATTGCATTGTGAACTTGCGGTAGCACACCTGTCCGGTTCAACTTTAAGTATAATTAATTACTCCAAAAGCTAACCATTTATTTACCTACTTCCGTGTCCATAATTAAGTACTCTAATCGCTAACGAGATTAATGATTGACATTTGGACATAAAAAACTAAGGTTTTAGTTGTAGAACGGCAGTCGGTGTCGCCTGCGCCGCGGCCTTCCCGCGGCCGACATTACGCGCTAATTTCCAAATTAAACGGTCGATTCTCAATGCCAGCCGGTCCGGCGGTGGTCGAAATTAATAAAAGGCGGGCGGTGGCGCTCGACGCGCCAGTGTTTTACCGCAGCTCGTATTTATATCCGAACCTTTCACTCCGCGCTAATGACCGTAACTATATAGGCGCAATTAATTCTTTTAGATGAGTTCGATTTTATTTCTATTTGTCGTTTGACGCTCCGACGGTGGGACTAATGTTGTTTTTCTCTCGTTGCAGATGGTGAGAGGGGCGACGTCGGCGCTAGTGCTAGCGCTGGCATGGGCGTGCGTCGCGCGAGCCAGCGTGCTCGTGCCCACCTACGTGCTGCCGCCCGAGTCCTTCGTGCGCGATCAGCGGTCGCTCGGCCGGCCGCAGGACGCGGACGCCGGCGAATCCCAGCGAACGATCAAGCGCCTCATCGGCGGACACATCAAAATCAAATCCGAGAAGGACCACGGTAGCCCGAAAAACTCCATCGTCGTCGACGACAAGACCGAGGGCGGAAAATTCGCCGGCGTCATAGCTCCGGAGCTATCCGGCAGCACCGTAGGATGGAACCAGGGCATCTGGGACGATGGCATGCTCATGTCCAGCGCAGGAGAGGGCAAGGACACCGGGAAGATCAAGGAGGACGACGAGGACAAGAAGACGTTATCCGATCAGGTGGCCGAGGGCAAGTATGGCCTGATACAGGACGAATTATTTTCGAAGACCCCCAAGCGACCCGGAATCGTGAGTTACCAGCCGAACTCCGAGACTAGAGCGAAAGATAACTTGCAAAACTTGGGGGGTCTGAAGAAGGAGGAGATATGGCTCGCGGAGGATCACCTGCTAGTGATCAAAGGAGGATCGTTCCCGGAGAGGACGAAGGAATCCGAGCAAAAGATATGGCCACCGATCGATAACTATGAGGCGCCCCGAAGGCAAGTAAAGCTCCCGCAGAAACCCAAAGTTCCCCCGCCCTTTCCAGTACAACTCTCCGACGACGGACCGCTCGTCTTCCTCACGCCAAACGGTAGTGTCCCTGCGGCCGTTTTCCCTCCCTTCCCTGCAGGAGAAGGCGAAAGCCCTCTATATCCGCCGTCATTCCTTTTCCCACCGGGAGCGTTCGACGCCCAGGGTTATAATCAGGGAAACGCTTCTGCCGGGGGTGCGCCGATGCCAAATCCTCCGTTCCCATTCCTACCTGGGAATGCGAGCGAAGGACCCATGAACGGCTCTTTTCCAGAAGGCTTCCCTCCGGGCGCCGCATTTCTACCACCACCCAGCAACCAAACCGACCTGTACGACGAAGACGACCCTTCGATCTACTATCCGCCGCCATACAACTTTTCCTACCGCGCTGACTTCGACAGCAAAGTGCCGGCTGGACCTCTAGTACCTGGAATCATACTACCACCCCCACCCGATTTCTTTGCACCTCTCGAAGAAAAGACGACTACGGAAGAAGTATCTACAACTTCGAGATCTAAAGCATACAGCAGGACGAAAGTAGACCCAAAGACACCGGTGACGACTCCATCGTATAGAAATAAATTAAAGTCCAGACTGACCACCACCGATGCTACGACGACCACCGAACAGTTTACTACAGTGACATCACCGGAGGACGTCGAGTCTACTACTAAATATAGAAAGACTCAGAGAATTGTCACCTCATCACCGAGAAACCAGGTCAAAGTGCACAACCTACCCGAGCAAGTATCGACGAGACCTAAAGTCGAGAAGCCCGTATACAAAACGCGTGCGAAGCTCACGTCCAAACCTCTCTCCGTTTCTGTGTTCTACGACTATCCAGAACAAACATACGAACGGAAGCCTACGACATCTGAGAAGCCCTACGTGCTGTACAACGTGCCCGCTAATGCTATCAACAGTATCGCTAAAGACATTTCCTCTACGTCCGTACCAGTGAAATACTATACAAATGTACAAAACGATGAAGTTCCTACTACAAAACTGCAACCGATTTACAACCAGAAGCCTAGCGAAGACGGTCTCGCCTCGTTCTACTTCTTCGACGAGCAACCGAAGAGCTCGACGGCGCCGGATCATTATTATGACAACAGAAATTACTATAACACGAATCAACAAGAGTACGTGCCGAAACAAAAAGTAAATCCCCAGAACAGTTTCTCGCCGGCCTCGTACAGTTCGATCAGCCAGGCCGACGCTCTGTTCCTGTGGCCCCAGAAGCAGGGACCGCACACACTCACGCAGGAGTACTTCAGCATACAAAAGCCAAGACAAAACGTATACGTCCAACAACCTAAGCCGCGACCGAACTCGTTCTACCAACAGATAGCTGACATTCAACAAACGATAGACTTGTTCACGACTAAGAAGCCCAAGTCTCACCGGCCCTACAACACCAAACCTAAACCTCTTCCGGGCCGACCGGTGTATCAGTTCAATTTCGAGACGCAGCCTAGACCCGACAAGTTCACCTTCCGCGCGCCGAAGTTGGACCCCGAGCCCTTCAGACCGATGGTCAGCTACAGCAAACCGTTCAACGCCGATAACGAGTTCAACACGGCGTCACCCTCGTATCAGCCAGAGTACCAGCAATACCTGGTCGAGAACGTGCAGGTCTCGACCGAGTCGCCGACCTCGTCCAGGTACTACCCCAAAAATAAACTGAGAGAGGAGGACTACGAGGACGTCGCGATCGGCAAGGCCGGGCCCGTCCAGAGCAGCAGGAATCACATCCCGGTGCAAACCGCCAAACCCGTCCAGCAGGTGAACAGATATCCCAGCACAACGCCCAACCCCATCAGCAACGGCTACTACACCAAGCACGACGAGAGGTACCTCGACGACATCACTAAGAACTCGTTCGACGTCTTCGGCCAGAAGCTGGAGGACGGCGGTCTGGCGGGCGTCACCCCGCCCATCGGCACGGTGAAAACGCCCATCGACAACGACATCAACATAAAGTACGCGTACGAATACGAGAACGCGCGCAACCCGCCGTCCCTGGCGAAGGACACGGAGGTGAACGACCGGTTCCCGCGGCCCCACATCAACCCGCTCAGCGAGTCCATCTACGCCGGCAACCCGAGCGCCCCACTCGTCCAGCGGCCGAACCCACCGTCGCTGCTCCACGACACCCGGGTCAACGACCGGCGGCCGAGGCCGACGATCGACCCCGACAGCGAGTTCATCCCGATCCCGAACCCAAACTTTAAGCCGTACCAGTACAGGATAGCGGCGCCGCTGCAGGCACCGCCCGAGGCGAGCGAGCTGTACGACCTGAACGCGCCCTCATTGGGCGGGGACACGGACGTCAACTACAGGCGGCCGCTGCCGACGCCGAACCCCGACGCGGAGTGGATCGGCGCGTACAGCGCGGGCGAGGGCCGCCCGGGCTCGCTGGTGTCGTACCGCCTGCCCGGGGACGGCGCGCACGTGTACTTCGTGACACCGCAGGCCGCTCACGCACACGCGCACGCCCACGCGCACGCGCACGACTCGCGCAAGAGTTACCGCCCGCCCGGGTACGGCCGGTGAACCGAAGCTCTAGTCCGAACTGTAAGCCGTCGAGTACGACGCAGTGTAAATAATACAAAGCGCAAATGTGATGTTTTAAAGTGTCCTAAGTAGTATTAGAACAAAAAGACTAGCGGGGCGACCCGCGCTGCCATAATATTTAACGCGTTAGATGTGCGACCGTCATGAACGCTCTAGTGTAACGACTATTTATTAAATTAATCGTAGAACGACTGTGGTGCGAGTGTAGTGATAGTTAATTTATTTATGTATGTCAGTATTTTCGTTGTGATAGTACTGTGAGAACGGACAATGTAAAATAGCGAATGAATGTACAAAGTTGTATAAGGAATTTCAATGACGAGTAAATGTGATTTTGTAATATTTTTAAAACAAAAAATAAATATTTATAATAATACGATTTGTTTTTCTTTAATTTGTATTCTGTAGTTTAACATTGTTTAATTATTTCATTATATCCTGTTTTCAATAAGATTGCCTAGTGACCTTTTAATATTTAAATGTATCAAGGCTTTCCTTAGAGGCTGTAGTTGAAAAACGTTATCACTAATTGATCATTTTAGCAGCCTACGCATAATGATATATTCTATAGTAATTAGAAAGTCTTTATATAGTTATCTTAATTACAATCAATAACAGCTTTATAAAGTTGGCCATTCGGTTGTCATTACTAGAACCTGCGGCAAGCCCTGCAGTAATAACAGACTATGAAATATTCGACAGTTAACAACCTGTTAAGCTTATTTAGTTCACTATTTAATTACTGCTCTGTTACCGATTGCTATACTTAATCACATTAGTATATTGAATATGATTAAGAATAATTAATATACATTTTGTACCCGTGGGTTACATAAACACACTTCACGTTATACATAATAACTTAAGGTTACTAGTTAATTTCTGAAGCTTTGTTGTTTTATCTGCTCTACATAAAATGAGCTATTTATAAATTTCATCAAAGTTCAACAGAGGTCACACTCACAAGTCACAATTTACATCAAAGAATTGAGATTTTCAATAAAATAAAAAATAGTTTTTTTTAGTATAGACTCATACATATTAAGCCGTCGAGTGACACTTCGAAATTGCAGAATGAGTTATATGCCGTCTTGCCTGAAGCATACACAACATTACCTGTATATATATAATATAAACTGCAGTAGAACGACACACGCTGCGCCTGTCTTGATGTGCGCCTACCTGTATATAGCAGCAACCACAGCAAGATGTGTATTGCTTGCAATAATATGTAATTTCTTACCTTCGCTCTCCATGCTTCGCTGATTCACACTCAGTCACAACATCCCAACGTCAGACCGCAGCGTCATCTTGCGCTTGCAGTACGAGCATATCAACGTCACTACTAGGACTGGTCGGGTTCCGTCCCGGTTGCGGCTCGTCCTGTAGCGGGCGCGCATGCAGCTGCAAATAAAGAACGTCCGCCCACAGCAGTTTAACGTCCGACTGTAGCGACATCTTGCGGCGTGCGAGCGTATCAATGTCACTGCATGAACTAGATAGTCACTAACCTGTGTCGGGTTCCGTCGCCTGCGACTCGTCCTGCAGCGAGCGTGCGTCCAGCCGCAGATACACAGCGACACGCACCGCACTGAAGAAGAACGTCCACCCGCAGCAGTTTACCGTCCTCCCGCAGCGACATCTTGCGGCGTATGAGCGTATTAACGTCACTGCATGAACTAGATCGTCACTAACCTGTGTCGGGTTCCGTCGCCTGCGGCTCGTCCTGCAACGGGCGCGCGTCCAGCCGCAGATACACGCTGACCGCGACGCGCGCCGCACGGAAGTAGAAGGGGTGGGAGCGCAGCACGTCCTCCAGCCGCAGAAGCCCGACGTACGACCGCAGCGTCATTTTTCGCATACAGTACGAGTGGAAGTCGAACTGGTCCTCCATTATCTCGGAGAAGTGCTGGAATTTGACATGAATCATGATAAATCGTTTCTGGTATAAGCTCGATCCTCTTTGGCAGATTTTTTTATTACTCAAAGTAATATTCTTTTTATTACTGCAAAATATCAGGCGAGGAAAATGGGCACGTTTCACGCAACTAAGTACATACATGATAATATGTAGACTATCCACGTTACAAAGATAAATCTTCTCTTCTTCAGAGAATACATTAAAACTAATTAATAAAATGAGAGAAAATGATTATTGTTTTCATGATTCACTGTATTCCTATCGCGAATAGACTATAATATAGCAAAACTAATAACATTTAACAATAGTAAGCAGATATCACTGTCCCAATCTAAATAAAACCCTCTTATATTTAGACAGATAAAGTATTTACCCTATCGACTTCATGTGCCTTCTTTAGGGCTTCGCCCCACAGCTGCTGGCGTTGGTACGCCGCGGCTGCCTCCGTTTGGAACCACATGCACTGCATTTCGTTAAGGTTCTCTGTTGCCGGGACACCTGAAATTAAATTGTATTTGTCAGTAACGCTGTCTAATAAAAAGCTTTGAAACACATAACTTGAACTAGATCTAAATTGTCTTTTACTGAACTAACGCTTTTGCGCTAAGTTGGCTGTAAAAACTATATACCTTCTCTAGTGAACTTGGCACACATCTCCTCCGCTCGCGCGACGTGTCCCGCCCGCAGCATGTACCGCGCGCACTTGCAGTTCACGTACCGGTCCGCCGTGTCCATCGCCTGGGCCTCCTCCAACCACTGGTAAGCGGAGATCGGGTCGCCGGCGTGCTGTCGAAAATTTTTATTAATGTGGATGTATTACCTTATTCAAATATTTGTTAAAAAAACATTGCAATTTGCACGCAATAGGAGGCAAAAATCAGCCAAGATCGAGTCGGACTCCCGCACGAAAGGTTCTGTACCGCCATGTAAGGTTCCGTACCCATTCCGACTTAACAATCAAACATTGATACTTCTCTCTCAAGATTCGGTCATTCATCATTCTTCATCTCGGTCTCAAGACACGGTTTAGGCTCTGAGATTGGTTGGCTGTAAAAATTTGGACCAATCACAGAGCCGAACCACGTCTTGAGACCGGGTCGCATCTTAAGTTCTGGCTATTTATACGGGCCTTGAAATCGATGTATCAACTAAACAGTTAATAGTATAAGTTTATTTTTACCTGCGGCTGATCAGAATTCTGCTCGTTCTGATCTCCGAAGACGTTCATAGTGAGTTCCTGCTCCTCATACGGCCGGAGCTTGGTCTCCAGCCACAGAGGATTCTCTGTCGTACTCAGCTCCTCCAATATCCTTCTTCTGGCTAAACTGTCTCCCTTACTCGACTGGAGCGATGGTGGTGGTATTACCCTAAAATTTTAAAGTGATGTTAACTTTTTTATGGGATATAGTCATAGCGTGAAATAAAGGTAAAATATACTGAGAGCCGAGTGTGAGTTTTTGTTTCACATTCGATCTTGAACGCGTTTACTAAGATTTTGTATGGGATTACTCAATGGGCTGGGCTCACTCCCGTGAGCATCGCTAGGTGGCGCTGTACAAATCCCATACAAAATCTTAGCAAACTCCAAACACGTTCACGATCGAATGTGAAACAAAAACTCACACTCAGCACAATGAAGCCTGCCGCCATTTGATGCATATAAAAGCAACATTTAAATACCAAGTAGCTTCAAGTCAAGCATTCGCTTTTTGTCTGAATATACTTAGAGGCATTGCAGGTGTCATTGAATTTTATGGCCATTTATTACTTAACTAAATTATTTATTTTGTAGCAAAATTGTTAATTATACTAACCAATGCTTGAGACATGCGCAGACTACAACAAACGTGACAATTCCAGTGAATAGCACTATCAACAACGCTATAAGCGCCGCCAGCGCTGGATCGAAGCTGTCAGCAGCTTTAGAAGACGTGCTGGCTGCGATCAACGTCTCCACTCCGTACTGCTGGTACACGTCCTTGAGATCGTCGTACTTGGAGTCTATGGTCTGAAGAACTTTGTCTACGGATAGCACTTGATACGTCACAGGGTCTACCGCGTGCATGTGTATTTCACACCTAGAAAAATAGTAAATTTCACTAAGAGGTAGTGAGAATTGACAAGAAGTTAGCTTAAAAATGAATCTTTATCTCCCACAGTCCCCTACATTCAAAATTTGATAAAAAACTTGCAGCCGTTGACGCGAACAGCGACATATTAATATTATTACTAAGCGGCCATGGTAATCTTTAGGGCCTACTTCACCACTTACCGATAAGTGCCGGATAGGCTATTTACAACTTATTTGACAGATTCTCCATACTCTGTCAAGTTGTGGATAGCCTATCCGGCACTTCATCAGGAAGTGGTGAAATAGGCTTCGAGTGCAAAATCTTACCAATCATCGTATCTCGTATCATGGTGCACCAATGGTAGCGTGCGTGCGGGCACCAATAGCGCACCGGCTGCATCGCCGAGTCGTCGTCGCAGTATTTCTGTCTCGCTTGCACCTGCGTCGCCGAACTTCTGACGTGAATTTGTCTCGCTCGCACCCGCAGCGCAGCTCCGGGATACTACCATGCGGATAAGCGACGCGTGTTCCACTATCCACAACTGAAAGATAATGAAAAATAAGTAATGTTACATGGATTTCTTAAAACAGCAGAATTTTAAATGTTTATTTACTATCATATAAACTCTCCATCAAAGGAAAGTGATTCAAACAATAATATGGTATCGAGAAATAACTATAAAAGTTGTATGTAAGTAAAAACGAAAAAGTGACGGTTGGCAGCGGGCGACATGAAGCAACCGCCAAAGACGTGTCACAGACACGTGGGATCAATTCAGACCGCAACGTGACGCGGCGAGGCCTTATTCATAGAAATACATAG
>DWQO01000311.1:0-10131 GCA_018236845.1 Plebejus melissa
TACCGTTTTTACCCTTTGGGTACAAAACCCTAAAAAACAATCCTAAACCTATCCGAGCTTTTTTCCGAGCGATGGAAGTTGTAAAAATAAAAATTATTTATAAAGAAACTTCCACCGTTCACCCCACATCAATTATACTCGATCCATCATTTAAAATTTAAAGTTTGCTTCTTATAAACTTTTCTAAAAATATAATGAAAACAATGATTAAAAGTTTATCCTTATCTCAAATTGAAATATTGGACTACAACATGCGTCCAATGTAATAGACGTATAATATTATGTAGTAACTTGCTTTATGTTAGTCCTTGTTCTTTCTATGCTGACTATAATAATTGTTTGAAATGAACTAAAATATATATATTTTTTTTAACAAATTCTGCACCCTGTAATATTATAATTTATAAGGTATTGGACTTATAGCCTATAGGAAGGCACAGCGTCCATTGATTCCCACAAAGATAGTATAGATTCACATTTAGGGTGGTAAAAGTAGCCACCCCTTTTATTCGCTGCAATTATTTTTTGCAGTGGGAGCTTACCTTACTGCTTATGTTTTTTATTTCGTAGGGTGGATAGCATAAATGATATTTAATATTTTTAAGAGGAATATGATAAAAATAAAATAAAACAACAATAAATATCACTTGTTTTAATTTATTAACACGTAGGGTCGGAGCCCTGATATGTGTCACTACTTACGACTGCTCACATCATATTATTTTATACACAATGGATTTAAGTTTTTTAAAACAATGTATATTACAGATGGTCGGCATAACCAGGTATTAAAAAAAGCATCCATCTTGTAAGTATAGTAAATTTTTAATGCTTATTATATCGCCGATATAATAAGAATTAAATACACTAAGTATTTTGTAACTTTCCCTGTTATATTTTAAGAAAGAAGATAGATACCAAATTTTATTCATCCAACAATCATCATGTTTCCAATTTTTATGTTTAGTTAAAATCATACAACACTTAGGTATGCTCCGTTTCTAAATATTTTACGTACATGACTTTATTTTTTCAACACTGCAGCGTTGTGAATTGGTTACTGTTTTTAATTATAGCACTATTGAATAAATATAGTCTCCGCTCAAAAGTCCTTAGAATTCATTTATAATGTATTACCCTTAATAATTGAGACCCAGAGTGCAATATTATCACTAATAATATTATTAGTGATAGTCTGAGTAATTGGTATATTAAAATAATTTGAGTGCAAAATCCAGATATTGGATTATTTTATCTAGCACCATACATCGATGGTGGTGCAGCGTGAACAACACTAATTATAGCCCGCGGGCGTCCGCGCTCTGCGGAATATTGGGTGGTACACTTTTTGCCTAGATTCGTCTTACTTGATTAGCGTGTAACATCAAATTACAACTTATTCACATAAAAAAAATTCAATACAGGGTTAGATTTCGAAAATAAGAAATTGTAACATAAAACTATATGAGCTACGTAACGAAAAATTGTTGTTAAAATGTTAATACACTTTCGAATTATAAAACTAAATAAACAAGATCTCTACATTTTTTAATCAAAAAAAATTATGGATTGGAAAATTCATTAAACATTGATTCTAGAAAATAGATGCAGACAAGTGTGAGCAGTCACTTAAAATATTTTTCTACAATTTGAAAATATCTTATCCGATACAAACATCTTGATTCTAAATAGCGTATATACAGTGCTTACTCTACAAAAATAATTTAGTCGGCTACTTTACAATATACAGATATCTTACAGGTATTGAAACATAAATTAATTCTATTTTACAACCGTGCAGATCATGTATCACCCGGACCACCTTTACCACAAATAAAACAACTACTACCTTATTACATACGAGTCGAATATAAAAATCAAACCAGATTGATTTCGTGCCTTTAATTTTGCACCTTTTTAAAAGCTAATTTAAAAATGATTTCGCAGTGACAATAACAATTTAAGATAATGGAGGTGTGAATTATAGCTGATGCGTTAGTTTATCTGCGCAATTTAGATTTAGGTCGTATTTGTTATTTCAGGTTACTACCTAGTAACAAAAGTGCTTAAAGGTAAATTAATTACACTGTTGAAAAAGTTCAGTATTTTACTGGAATGTATGTAACTGCCCCAACCAAAATAAATGTCGGACAAAGTATATCACTACAACTTCTGCTACGATCTTTGGTTATAATACTACTCGATACATAATTCGGACATACAACTTTAAAAAACAATTTTGCGTGAAACTGAAACGAAACTGGGTAACTGTAATTCGTCTAACTATACATTCTCGGGTAGGAACCTTTCGTTATGAATTAATATATTACTTTACAACACAACACTAACCGTATTACTTACAATCACTTCTAGTAATATTTAGGTACATAATTAATCATATAAGCCTTATCCACTCGGCCGGGGGGTTTCACAGCACAATACTAGTTCAGCAGCTTCGGCCGCTCACATGGGGTGGCGGGGCGAGGGCGCGTGGTCGGGCCGGGGCGGCGCGGAGTGGTGCGCGGGGGAGGGGTACGGGCAGTAGCGCAGCGTGCTCGGCGGCTTCTGCATCCACAGGTCGGGGGGCAGCGCCAGCGGCTGCGGCCAGGCGGAGGGCCAGGCGCGGCCGCCGAGCGCGAGCAGCTGCAGCGCCGGCGGGGTCCGCGCCCACGCCGCCCGCTTCTCCGCCTCGTCCTCCCCCTGCCCTCCGCCCGGCCCCGAGTACAGCCGCAGCGGCGACCGCAGCAGCTGCTGCTCCATCAGCATCAACTCCATCGGGTCCCTGGAAGCACCGACACGTTTCTATTAAATACGCGTTCACCTTAATGTTATAGTTGAAATGTATTTTATTACATTACGAGTTCATAAACTACGACCGACATCTGGCAAATTGGTCAGATGTTCTATTAATTCGATGCGACGTCTGACAATAATTGTATCATTTGTATCCGATCCTTCCTCGTGTGTATCGTATTGACCTCTAGTTCCGCATTTATGATTAACATTTTACGTTTTATGATCCACTTATTTTGTGTCGATAAGATTTATAGCCTACCTACGTTTAAAATAACAATAGTGTGAAGTGTTAACAGTTTCAAAGAAGACATTTAAGGTGCAGGAAGTATTGTAGATAGAAATGCTATTTCGGTGGCTGCGGGATGGTGGGAGTTCCGCGAAGGGAGCGATTCGCGAGCGTTAGCTTTCACCAGGCCATACACTATAAAACATACTTCTGCGAACGGCGGCCACCGGAGCACGGCCTACGGGCTACGTACTCATAAACAGTTGGTACGTCACTAAACTGCTATAACTTACGAGGTGATAGCTCCTGATTAGGATTAAGTAGTTGATCATAAAAACTTCAATGTTTCGAAGCTCTATGTAGGTAACATTGATGCGCGGCTATTCTCCTATACTCTACTTTTGTATCTTCACATTGCTAGTGCTGTGCTGTAACTTGTAAGTCCTAAAATAGCCACTATCTGTAAAACATACAGCGTATATTCGCTTGCATAATTCGAGGTAAAACATTAATAAGAGTTCCCGTTCGATATTTTGGTTGAAATTTTACGAGCTGGAGTTACGATGTTAGCACATTCCTGGTTTATTACGAACCAATCCGTGATGCCTTTATTGGTTCTCGGAGGTTGTCGTGACCACAACGTGAACTCGTCGTTAATATAAGCATTTCCGTTTATTGTTAACAAAAGTTATTTTTAAACTATTTCGTACATTTAAATTAATTTCCGCTATTCGAGTTTTTGGAGAGTTTTACGTAGAGACCTGCACTTACACTTTTTTTACGCTTTTAATTTGCAATGGCCATGACTCATGAATAAGTAATATTGACTTTTTTTAGTGTGAAGACAACCAATAATTCCAATATGAGTTCGACGTGCACGGTGCAACGTGCATGCGGCGCGGCAAGCGAGCGTGACGAGCGAGACGAGGTCGTAATTGGCGTGACATCACGAGATGCCGTGTCGAATTTAATCTATCACCGCAGCGGCCGCAGGCGCCGCCGAATATCTGAAGAGAGATGGAGATACGCCTGTCGCCTTCCCGACCCAAGCATATTCCATTTCACTTCTGCACTAATGACGCGTCGGCCGTAATCAATCTCTACAGGTAGTGTTCTTAATTCCTATGAAAACCGTAAAAGTCAATTTCATTGAGGCTATTAGCAAGTAGCGATTCCCTTGATTCAGAAGCTACGGCAGTTCGGCCTTACGCGATCCCTAAAATAGAAGGGTAGGTACGTTAGAAGTTTGAAAACAAGTTCAAAACTTCAGTCCCATATAATTTGGAATGAAGTCAGTCGTCGAGTTGTCTGAGGTTGTCTGAGGTTGTCCGAGGTCGTATGATGTTGTATAGGGTGGCACGGGGGCGTTAATGGCGTATTTATTATGATCTCGGTATCGCCGTAATGGCCGCCACTCGCCGCCAAATTACAGGGCGGCTGTTCTCAAGGCGCGCGTAGGGATGCCCGCGAGAATCTATCGATAACAATTTGCTCGTTTAAAATTGCACTTCTTTTGGTGTTCTTTTTTTAAAGAAATATTTTGTATGCTATGTTATCTAACTTTTAATGTACATTGAGATGTTTGTTTAATAAAACTCTTTGTAAGATACATAGAAGCTTGCCGAATTAAATAAAATATTATAATCAAATCAATTTCTTTAGAACTTTTAAAAAATCATAAAATACAACTTTATCATTTCTCACAAGCACAACTAATTCATGTGGAAGAAGGCTTGGCATCAATAAATTTATCGAATGTCGATATCATTATATTTACTAGTCACAACCCTTGAGGAACACGTCTATCAGACGTGATATAGGAACAATTTAGTCATAATATAGTGATTGTTGAGCATTTTATAAATTAATATGTAGTTTACATAAATGTCGATATTATGTTTCTCTCGTAGTCAATTTTATTTAAAAGTTGAAAAAATGTAGGAAACTAAATTCAGAATACATTTTCTTTAGTTTTCTCCTAAATGTACGTGAGCCTTTAAAACATAATTATAATTTAAAATAAGTGTACACCTGAACGTTTAAATATTAAATAACATCCCGTTCGTTAAAACCTTTTACGGTTGCTTTGATTTTATGAAGTGACAGAATCGAAAGCAGCAATTTGCTAAGAGATAAAATCATGAAACGCGTCCCACTAAATAAGAGGTACAGATCAATACAGAAGGGACCTGTTTTATTACAACTTTGATTATTATTTATTGTAAGTAGGTAACATATTTAAGAATTTACGAGTTAGAAAAAGAATAACGTCAAACATACTTAAGTATTTGTTTTGAGCCAAAAAATACAAAGTACATAATATTATAAGATTAACAGGAAACTCACTAACTAGCCGACACTTTTATCGCAATAATAATCTACACAGTACACGTGCGTCATAAACTCAATGACTTGATAAAATATTTAACTCGCGAAACAAAAATAGCCAACAAAGCCGAAGAAACAAAATTTGTATAAACAGACAGATTTACGACGATTTATTTTTAACACATACGAAGTTATTGTACCTTTAGGTATGTAATTATTGAACGATTGTACATCATTCGTAACAACGCACATAATATAACCATCTCGACATCATAATCGTAAAGTGACTTGCGCTCGACGAATTAATTACTTTTATATTTAAACTTCAATCACGCTACAAATTAACGTCATCGAAACGGTTTAACATGTTAATAAGAACGAATTCCATTCGATAAAAAGAGCACTTTCACAATCTGTATCGGTAGCGACGGGCGAAGGAAGCGCGGTAATTGCATCGATAACATCTCGAATTAGCCGTCCATCACTAGCGAGCGGCGGACTATCAACGCTCGTCGCTGTATCAATTAGTCCAAATCGGTAGCCACACACTGACGCCTAAGATTACATTATTAATAGGTTCAATGAGCCACTGATTTTGTCCGTGACTTACGATTAGATGAATTACGAATAAGCGATAACCTAGCTTTCAGCTGCGTATCCTATCTACATATATCGAAATGTAAAATTACTCTATGTGTGAAATTATTTCAAAAGTACAATTTCATTCTTGTCGAATCTTAGCATAAAATATATAAACTTACTTATATTATGTTCTTCAGCTTTCCTTGGTAAAAAAATCAAATGTAAGTACTTTTTTGTTTATTCATATCCAGGTATTTAACATATTCACACCTATTGACAAGACAACCGAAGTTTCTTGTTCGTTAAATTTATGGGAGATTCGTGGCATCCCGCCAGAATAAATGTTCTGGTAACGGATAAATGTGACGGATTTTATAAACGCTATTAGGCATGTCTTTCACGGCGACGTCTGATTCTACGCCGTAAAAGTCGTAGTAAAGAAATAAAATTGCGGTACTAAACCACCAGTTATTAATAGGGCTCAATCCCAGGCGGAAAATTTTATTAACTTTTCACATGAACGTGTAACTAATAAGAATACAGGAGGAAAAACACTGGAGTGATTTCGGTCTCTTTCTCTCTTAGATATGAGTTGAAAACAGATTTCGAAAACTTCATTCGGGCGAGCTCAACACTAACTCTATAATTAACTGGTTTACTTGTCGAGTGCAATTTTTGTAAAGTTATAAAGACTTTTTGCGGCGTTCCGACATTTTCAACACACAACGTGTCGAGAACCGGTACCGCGCGTCGGCTCGACGGTCAGATATAATAGAAATACGCTTTAATTTGTCGTTTAGGGCATAATGAGAGCGCGGCCTGTAATTACGCGGCGCCGCGCGCCGCGGGCTCGCTCGCTCGCTCTTGACGCGCTGTTTCCACAGACCCTACCACGAGTTCTCGCTAAAACATTTCTGGATACTCGCAAGATGTGAGTGTTCATTTAGTAACACAAATGTCCCAACAGATTTACACTACAACAAGATCATAGTAGGTTTCTCAGACGTTTAAATTAGCTACATCTAAACGTCTGAGTACTATGATAAATAGTTTATGAGCTAGATAGAGACGTAGAGCAGTGGCGGACCCTTGGTTTTATAAGGAAAAATCAAGACTTTGTATTTTGCACATAAGCCATAATAAGTGTTTACTAACATATAATGCTAAAAAGCAGAGATTCCCGGAATAACTGCGAATTTTCAATTCTTCCATCAAAATTTTGTGAACCTTTGGTAGTGGACGGAGGAGGTGAAATCAAAAACAGCCGCACTCGATTATAGCCGAAGGCTCTCGTCTCACAGGGCGGCGCGGGCACAGTTTTAACATAATAAGCGTGAGTCTAAATTACACAGTCCGTTTCGAGAGCCCATAGCCCACGTATGTAGGTGTTAATTTTGTCATTATAAGTAATTTATGGTTCCAATAAACACGGGCTAAAATGGATGTGTCAAATTAAACGTGGCATATAAATCTCTCAGATAGCTAGCACGTAAAACGATCGCGATCTGTGGTATGCAATTACTAAATAGAAAATATTATAATAAACACGTCATATTATGTAGGTATTCCTATAACGAAAATGATGACAATGAATCGAAATATCACTTTGAATTAATAGCTGTAAGCTCCGATAAATACTCGAATACTCTTTTAGCAACAACAAAAAAGAGAGATGTAAATGAGCAGGTAATCGGCTTTAAAGCTTGCAGATCGAATATTAATTATTCGGCTTCGTCGGACTTTTGGGGCGATTACGGCGATAGAGCATCGCATCCCTAAATCGGCGGTTCGTCGTATCGGCCGCAATCAGAGGAGGCGTTTTTAATCTTTTATTCATGCGAGAGCCGCACGCCGCGCCGCACAAATTGCAGGGCGGCCGACCTAATGCCTTTCAACTGCTCCTAATAACCTGCCAATTTATCAAACTCGCCTCCAGCGCCGCCGCGCGCCGGACACCACGTGCCCGGTGCCCGTCGCTTCCCAAACGCCTGAACGCCGAATCCATCGATATTTCATTATCTCACACGTTTAGAGGCCATTTGGACCTTAATTTGCGAATGTTTATCGCTGATTAGACGTTCCGAGGTGTTTTCTAATCGCGCCGAAAATATTCCGCTCAGACGTCGTATACTTCATGGGAGCCTAGGAGCTATTTTTGATCAAATTAACATAATATAACTGTTGGCTTCGATTGCTATCTCGTCGGATTAATTTTTATGCGTAAGAACAAAGGAACGAGCCGGACTTACAATATAAAACAATTACCTGAATAATTAAGTTAGTTTACGATTACGTAATTATTTTGTGTATTCATTACAATTACAATTTATAAGTAGTCATCAACGCAAATCTCGCAACTTAATCTGCTAAATCAGCTCCATGTGCACACTCTGGTAAAATACTCCACATCAAGTATTCCTCACCTGTCAAAATCAGTGAGCCTTGACGAATCCCGGAACCCCTTCGCAAACGGATTGGAGTCAATCTTGAGTTTGGTAATGAGCTGGTTCTGGTAAGCGGTGACCGCGGTGAAGACGGTCTCGGGGAAGATGAAGGTCCTATGCTGCTCCCGGGAGAGATCCGTGATGGGACCACCTCCTTCACGAATCTTCACCAGGTGTATTCTAGGCTGGTAGCGATGCATGGAGTTGAGCACAATCTGAAAACAATAAATGAAGATTAATTGGGTAAACATAACTATGCTGTGTTATTTACCCAACTGCGCCAAATGGATGGAGTTTTACTTTTCAGACTTAATGTAAAATATCAACTATCAACCTACAACTATCATGTATGCATTACAACAGAGAGTATTGTCATGAGATTTGTTATAAAAGATGACACTAGGTTGTTGACCTAATGTGTACAACAAAACAGTTTAGTGTTGTTATTTTAACCTACATTCAAAGTACGCTGCGCAATTTGTTTCTGTCAAGAAGTTACAAATTCAACAACAACAATTAAGATACGAAAAGCTCATTTTCGGATACACGGACAGCAGAATCCAACGTTAATATACAATTTAACATATTATTAACATACAGATAAAAACTATTTAATTACAAACGTGATAATTACTTTGAAATAATCACCGTATTATTTAAGACGAGAATCGCTTTACGCATTATTTTAAATAAAGAATTATGATTACTTCTACGAATCTACCAAGTCGGCGAGTACTCCAATAAGCAGTAACGGTAGCTTAATTCAGAGCCTTGTTAATTAAAATGTAAGTACGTTATCTATTTTAATGATAGAGCCGGTGATTTCTCATCGGGGAGGTACGGTTAGTAAAAAAGTTTTTTAATTTCAGTGTCTCAAATAGAAGAGAAGTGCGATATCTTTAAAATACTGGCTCTATATTTTTATAATGTTAAAATCGCATTCCTTCAATAATAGAGGTTTTTCCTTGATTGAGATAAAAATTCCTTCTGTCTTTAAACTTTTTGTCTTTCTCTTAAAGACACTATTCATTTGAACCACTCTAAAACGTATGTAATACTCAACTATAAGCTGTTCAGCGGGTTTTGCTGACTCTACATATGGTAATTAATACTAGGGTCCGTCGAGCGATGTGACGCGCCGATAGCCAGCCCGGCAAAACGCTGTCCGTCTGACAATACCATTAACGTTACAATTATTGATTAACTAGAATGCCTCCTCACAATTTCGATTACATGGGATAACGTCAAATAAGTACTGAATAATACGGCATGATTTTCAGGACTACGGTGTACTGAAAATCATGCCGTACAAAACTTACGGCATAACTGATTTATATTCGTACCTGAAAGATACTAATTTACAAAATGTGAGACGTATCGAACATGTAACATGATCTTTCTCTGAAGTCTTAAGGTAGAGTCAGGAGCTAAAGTATGAAGTAGAGTTGCTATAGTACTTTATTAGTACTTACTTTAATATAAGACTTGGAGGAATTTTCAAAATATAGCTCCTGAAATGTACAATACTTACGACCCGGATGATTTATTCGTAAATCGTACATCATTTAAGTTATTAAAAAGTGAGCCGTTTCAAATGTGATCCTTTCAGATTTCAGATTAGGTAGAGTCCAAAGCATAGCTAATGTAAGCTACCACGTAGAGTTGCTACTTTTCTCTATGCAACCGTCAAGCTCAGGCCAAAACCTACGCGACCAACGCGAAAGCGAAGCGGGAGCGTCAACCGCGCGGCGGACG
>DWQO01000312.1:0-10118 GCA_018236845.1 Plebejus melissa
TGTACTATTGTAGCTTTTGTTGGCTGTTCACAGCAATAAATAAATAAATAAATAAATAAATGTCTTGTTATCCCGAAGCCTTATTTAAATAATTATATCAAATAATCGACAAATAGAGCTTTTGTGGACTTAATATATTATGTTATTTTAATTGATTCATTTATTCAAATAAGCCTCACTTCGGGAAATTTACTATGTCTATTATATTATGTAAATTTTAATGTATTGCAAATGTCTAATATCAAATATCAATACATAAAGAACGGGCCTGTGGTAGCAACGTAGGTACGGGGTGTTTTAGATTTTTCTTATTTTTTCTGTACCCTGATTTAGAAATTCCATACTCCCATACTATATTCCTAAAAATGTACGGTCCAGCGCGATAAACGAATTTTGTCAACGAAACGAAGTAGCGAGCGTCATCTAGTATTCAAAAATAAAATTGATAGAAATTACCATATTCATTGATAAGTATTACAATTTATTCTGTGCCAATTTTTTCTCCCAAATCTACACTATCTGTAGTTAAAGTAAGCATCCCGTTCTCAAGAAAAGGTAATAAGGTCTGTGATTATCATGTCAGGTCATAATATAACATAACGAAAAAATATGTCTGTAATAGTGGCTATAAAGGAAACTACCATTTTTTAAGAAAATAAAAACATGTTCGCAATGTTATGTAACTTCAACAGCTGTCACCATGTTTCCGAAGAATTTCCCCACCATGAAATACCTAGTAAACTTCTGCGTTTACTTTATTAAGGAAAATAATAAGCAAACGACATGATACCTAATAAAATCCATGTCATCGACTGATATACAAGCCGGCTTGTCGCGAGTTTGTTATATTTAATTATTATTTATTATATGTTATAACTTATAAGTGACATATAATGTCTCTTATTAATTTATTTAAATTGAAATTAAATCAGTAATTTACAATTTTGCATATTATCTGTGATATTAAATCTTTGGTCTGTATGAATATTGTAATTAATTGGCGATGCTTTATATTTGAAATAGAAAGTAAAGTCAGGTTTTTAGTGTTTTGGAATAAGTATCTAATAAATGTATTTCCATATAATAATATTATGTTTTAGGTGTGTCTGTCTTACACCTGGAAATTGGAATGGATACGGGTCAATTTATCCTGAGAAAATGTACCTACGATGTTTTAAAATTCGACACTTTTTCTTCCCCTAATCCACGGCTTAGAAATTATTGTGCGTTCGTTTAAAATAAAGTTTGAATACAAGATTGAGGGTTTTTGTCTAAGTACAGAAAAAAATCACTGTTGATTTTCTAGGTTGCGTTACATGCTTAAAAGTTGTCAAAAATCGAATCATCTGTAATTTAGGCGTCACGAAATATAACACTGCCAAAATCATCCGCTTCTTCGCCGGGTTAATACGAACAAAAAGTTCTAAAATCCTTTGTCGTCGTATACCTTTAATGTCCGTTTGTTGGCGAAGGCTGCGCCGTTTGCGGCGCTATAAACATATTTTATGTTTGTCAATTTGTATGACAACTTTTAAGAGAGCCGTCGATTTTACTCGCTTTGTCTGTAAGTGCTAAAACGTAGAAAGTTAACGGTTGCGCCGCGTAAACAAAACATTTATATATCCAGCTGCGGCTTATTAAAAATTATCACGAGTTATCAGCCAATTGTATGTAGAAAATGGCTTCGCTAATTGTTGTTTAGACGTTTTAGTATCTAGCCGTGTGTTCGTTTTATCCGAGTAAAAATAAAAAAACACGAATAGTGATAGTGCAGATGATTTGATGATGATGATTTTTACATTTTATCGAAGCTAAAAGCACCAACAGCAGCTTAAAAAGAGAAATTTTAAGTGAATTTATTTTATCTAATAATAATGTCAATGCTTAATGTATATCTTATTTGTTTACTTACAGCTAGGTACTAGGTTGTAGTTACACGTATTTTACTGGTTATAGGTTATGTATTCTGTGGTTATAGTAAGTTATAATTAAAGTCCCGAGAAAAATAGTTCTTGTCACGGAGAAACAATGCGCGAATTATAATAATCTTATTTTTCATAATCATAACTCTACTTCTATGCAAAAATATAAAAAAAATCCGTTCATAGGTCGCTAAACTTATGAAGGATCTAGATTCGGACACTAATTACAAACGAGTTTTGATTTGATACCATTTTGTGGTAAGGCTGTTGTTTTTTAAAGTCTGACGTTTTCTTTCCTATATGAATCATAGAAGCATTTATTACAGGCAATAATAAAGTTATCGAAAAACTATAACTACACTCGACTACAATAAAATTATAGCCTAAATTATTACTAATTATGTTACCCGAGGCAATATTACTGATCTATACTTACTGATACCTCATTTGCCAAATTGGACCAGTAGTTTAGTCGCTACGAATTCACATACGACGGCAAAAATCATCACCCTGTTATCTCTTTAGCAGTAGTCGGTTAACAATTATGGCAGCATTTGACTTAAAAACGTTACAACTTATTAACCGTTTCTACTAAGCCTTCGTTACTAATAAACCGCGGTTACGTCAAACGAGGATAAACTAAGGTTTAGAGCTCAGTGAATCATTAGGTCAATCCGTGTCGTTGACAATTGAATGCGTAATAAGCGTGTCTAGCTCAGAATAACGCGATATAATAGTTCGCTAACACCTGTCATACTGGCACAGTGACTTCGCAACTACTCTGCTCTGTGGTTATCTATAGCATTGTGATTTTAGATCAAACAATGCATACCACGATTGTCGGGGTTTCCCCGTTAGTTTGACGCGAACGGAAATCCGATTTTTCAGTATATAATTAGAAAAATACACTAATGCTAGTAGAAAATGACTCACTTGTAAGACGTTATAAATCACTGTAAGACTCACTTGCAACGCTAATAGTTTGTCAAAATATTATGCTGCTTCTTTTCAATACTAAACTTGAGAGATAACAATATTATTATAATATAATACACGATAACTTTTACTGAGGATCAAATTAAAAAAAAATTAAAAAAAATCACAAAATTCCCATGAATTATCTTACATAAATCGAAAACATTTTTAACGCGACGAAGACAACTAACCAAAACTTAAGCCCGCTTCACATTCTCGGCAAAACTACACGAGACTTGCCGAATACGAGAGTGTGGAGAGCATAATATTAGGTTGGCGGGACTCATAAGTGGCAAATTCTACTAATTCCTTTGAAAAGATCCAAAGAAGATGCAATCGAATGCCAATAATCTACTTTACATCTTCACGGCATTTTTACGTTTTGTAAAAATATTATGCTTTTTATTTCGTAAAACCAAAGAGGACGACAACTAATCGATGATTAACTTTAACTGGCGCAAAACTCAACAATTAAAATACCAACTTACATGACGGCATATCAGTAACAACTCACAGGTATGCTTATAATTACATCGTATTTGGCGAGAAACATATTTGGCAGCATCAGATGTCGCTTCAGCGAACTAGTTACTTTGAGTCGCCGCACTGCTTTGACATTCCCACACGAACTGTACACTCAGCAATATAGCCTCAACCTCCGAGTATCAAAGAAAGTAACCCTTATGTCCTTCCGTTAAAGACACAGTCAGGAGTAAAAGGAAACTGGACAGCATTCCCAATTTGCATTGTTTAAAAAAATATCATTGCTTTCGAGAATCGAAAGGCGTATCAATTACAGGGTGCTTTCGTTAAGTATGCAAGTCTTTAAGGGGTGCATTCGACGAGTATGCAAGGCTTTTAGGGTTGCGACTTGCGAAAAGCTCGTTATACCTTTTATGCCTAAGCTATATGTTCTCTGAGTAAAATACATTTTCTTATACCTTTGCTTCTTGTGTGTGTGTCCTATATTATGCTAGCTTTTTGATAATCTAAAATAAAAGAAACTCAAACCAATATTTAATAAAGGAAACTATGAATGAAGTTAAGGATTTGTAATACGCGTGGCGCGTAGAAGTAAATTGTTTGGAGCTTACTGAAAATATCTTTCATTTACTTACAACACAACGATATAGATTAAAATATTTATTAAATAAAAAAATCTAACTAAGTTCTTAGCTAAAAAGTTTAAAAATCAACTTTTTGTATTATTAAATGTGACATAATTATCCGACGAACGTAATTAATTTTATTCGTCTGTTTAATTAATTAAAAACATTTTATACTTAAACTCATTTTATCTCTTTTATGGTTTATTGCAATCTTTTATCTGGGATAATTAAAATTTAAATAAATTAAGAGGACGAAAACAGATTCTAAGCTGAATTATTTAAATATTCTCTGATGAAGTCATTATTTTGACATAAACACTAGATGTCACACGAAAAGTCGCACACGCAGAATGAAAATGAGATAATAAAATCAATCGTTGACCCAATTACTTTTACCTACAACACTTCACAACACCGTACACAAAAACTTGGTAAAAAACCACTTAAACTCGGAAAATCAAAAAAAATCACACACCGGTTAAAAAGACATCCATGAACAAGGCATTGATGTGTTCGTGAGCAAGTCCATATTCGGTTCACAAACTGAAAGTCACTCGCGAGGGTACCGCCGCGCGGGGCCGTCTGGCGATGAATGAGAGCCGAATTGCGCCTCCGTACATGAAATAGCCGGCGAAAACCCTAACCCTTCACATTTATGTACAGTGTACTGAATGCCCGCACAAAGTAACTAAATCCGTAGATTTTGCCGAGATAAAAAAATTTGGTCCCTTTTCTACCTCATTTCTTTTTTCAGGATATCATGAGTTTGAAGAGGCAGACAGACAGGCAGACTGAAAGATTTTTGCTAAATGCAAGAATGCTTTTGCTAAAAGAAGCGTGAAAAGGGCAGTTTTTGTCCTAGGTTCTATTGAGGTTTCTTTTGATTTTCCTTTCTCTTTGATAGCTATGGTACCGATACATCGTACAGAGCAGAGGGTCTATTAACTGAAATGCATTTGAATTTTTCAAAGTTTACCCCAATTTTGACAGTTTGAAAATCGCTTTTTCTCAATTTGTAAATCGCATTTGCACTCGTCCTTTTTTACATAAACACATAAAATTAATAGCCGTATCAAATACAAGAAATTAAAAATTAATGTTATGTTAATTATAAGCGATGTTAAAAATGTTATATTATATTGTAAAATACATTAAACATGTCATTAATGTTATGTTTGATTTTTTTTTCATTAAAAATACGATTAAAATTTTTTGATATTTTTTCTGATTATATTTTTTCTGAAATAATATTGTGCAAACGTTTTGTCATTAATTTACAATAATAATAATATTATTATCAACTGTCCTGATTATTATATGCTTATCACTTATCTAGGTATTCGGAATGAGTGAAATGACATAAAATTTGATAAGACGGATTTTTGCAAAATGAGAGTTGGTAGGAAAGAAAGTCTTCTAAAATCAAATGGAAATAAGAATTGTTTTTGTTCAGAGTTACTTTTTTACAAAAAAAATTAAATGTCCAACGGTTTGGAAACTACCCCGGCGAGAAGAACCGGCGTAAGAAACTCGCACGCACCCTGTAAGGTGTTATTTACCAAAAATATGCAAAATTTCTCTGATTATATTATTAACAATATTGCAAGAGTTTTTCTTGTTAATAAACAAGAAAAAATAGCCTGCCTATTTTTTGTAAAGATCTAAATCATAATGACTTCCATAGATCCTTTTGAACTATATTCTTTTGAACTTTATAGTTCAAACATCATGGTCACCTACTTACTCAGTTCTTAGGTAACACTAAGGCCAGTACGAACCTATTTGGAAAAGTTTAGTAGAATCTGTGTTTTCCCACTATCGCATAATTTTCCTTGACATGAAAATATGAATTACCTTGAATATAGGTTGTGCAATTATATGATTAGATATGTTATGCACTATATTTATATTCTTACATAGTAGTGCCTTTTTTAAAGAAAAAAGATTTGTTGCAAGAAAAGCTGTAAGTATGCGAAGTCAGCATTAGTATATGGCCGCAATAGAAACACAGATAGATTCTAGGGACATATTAATAGGAGTTTCTTTGTCTACATTATGTCACTCAATTCTATCGTTTAAAGTAGTGTTCTTCAACCTTTTTTATGATGTCACCCCATTAGTTTGAAAAATTTTCTGCAACCCCACCCTTTGCTTTTGTATGATTATAATTTTAAATAATTAATATTTTTTACTGAAATAGTTCTTTTGACCTCTTGCGACCCCCCTAGAGGAAGCTGCTTAACCCCCAGGGGTACGCGAGTCGCGACTCGCGACCCAGGACGAAAGACATTTTCGTTTTCACAAATTTCTATAGCGGCCATGCTAAGCGTAAAGAAGTTCCCCTCACGATTACTGTTTGTGACTTTATATTTTCACGGACATAGCGATAATTAATAAACACATATAGTTACGTCTAATACATTCGCTTTCTACATCTTGTGTAAGTGATTCGATTAGTGCGAGTGAATCACCGATGACTGTACCCTAAAGTTTTATCGCATTAAGGTCTGGTCACATTGCGATGTATTTTTGAGGCAGTAATAAAATAAAATTTATTTTTTGCACAATAAGATAAACTAGACCAAAGTGACAGGCTCTAAGGTACTGCGGATTCTTTTTAAAAATATTCAAAATTTGAATAGCTCGCCCAAAACCGCGAGAGGCAAGTCTGCTATTGAGAGTTTTTGATATATCATTTGCCACCAGAGAGACAGTAGGGTCTTTCGTGTCAAAATATGTCGTGTCAGACAGAAATATGACAGCTGTTTGACATGATAGACCCTACGGCTACGTAGCTTCATTTGTCCCTCATTCAATAAAGTTAAGTTTTAAATGGCTTATTTAAAATTTCATCGCATCGTCGTATCTCGTTGCTATGTGAACTGACCTTTTAGTTGACCACGTGTTGTACTTTATCGATTTTAATGGACGATTTCCTACTCATAATTATTTATGCAAATCCTTATATATTTAATTGAATTTTATGATATCCTTCTCAGTTTATTGACATTTGACATGGCGGTCGCGATTTTTCTAATATTAATTAAAGATTCAGACTATTAGAAATTTCAACCATGTGACTTTTAACATTTGCTTTTATGTCGTGGAATGTGCCTGCCTTTTTTAAATAACCGTGGTGTCATTGACGCTTCGAAATAAAACACTGTGCACCTTCAAATTATTAAAAGAAATAAGCCGGGGCGAGGCAGTTTTCTTTTTGTGACTTCGTGAGCAAACAGCAAATACGACGCGAAAAAGAACCCAGACTAAATGTGAAGGCAAACTTTAAATAAAAATAAAGTATGGGAGACACTCGTCCGACACAGATAACCGATCAGATCACCGCCGTGAGCCGGTAACGAGCCCGTCATACGACGGCGGACCGCCCTACGAGGGGTCATTCATGCGTTACGTCACACCATAAAAGTCAGGCGTGTGATGACTGATGAGTAAGGATATGATCAAAATATATTGAAGGGGCGCGAGCGCGATAAAGGGGTTAAAATGTCAAAATTTCGTCTCACGTAATACATGAAAGGCCCCTTGACTTACCAGCTCCGAACTTTACACAGAGGTGTTACACTAGAATGTGGTTTATGGAACTTTTGAATGAACAGTATTTATATTGACACGTTTTTTGTCCCGCGACTAACGAGACGACACCATTGTGCTGGAATCGGTTGTGTCAATAGATTATGTTTATGATTAATAATACTTCCTGTAAGTAACGCTTTGTGGTCTTCGCTTTAAACAATATAGATTAGTGAAAGAAGACGCTTAAACAAACAAACAAACAAACAAATATACTTTATTGTGCACATTACAAATACAGGTATTACAGGTAAAATATAATTAATGTGTTAACGGTTTGAAAGCTGTGTTTGATTGCTTCGGGAGTTTATTGTCGTGTGATGTACAAATGTCTTTTATATTAAAATTATCATCTTTATACGTATTGCATAAAAGTGGTCCTAGTAGAGTCCCTTGAGGCACACCCCTATCGACTCGTCAATGCGGCATCAAAGTAATATATCACGTTTACGACAAGGAATTATACGAGCATCAAAACCCATTCAAACGGAGATTAAAGGAAAAACGAGAAGAGAAATAATATAGAAAAGCAATTGAAAACGGCAAATCGATTATTAATGATGGAATGCATTTTTTGTTCCGTCTCAGTCCATTCCATCTGACATGATGACACGGCTTTCGTCAATTAGTTTTTCTGTCAGATGAGTTTGTAATTAGCTAAAATGCGGCTTTTCCGGTGCGCATTGTGATGTTCTCGAATCGTTTTTTGCGGCATTGTCTTTTAGCGAATTGACAGTAGAAAGTAGTAATTGCAGGACATAAATGCCTTGAAATGGTCCATGTGTGGTCGGAATATTTCTGTTTTTACCGCGCCCTAGAGATTCCGTTACTTCTCTACCGTAGACAAATATTTTTTTACTAATTGAAATATATTTTATGATGTATCTAATTTTTAGGGTTCCGTACCCAAAGGGTGAAAACGGGACCCTATTCATGAGACTTCGATGTCTGTCCGTCTGTCTCCAGGCTGTAACTCAAGAACGGTAATAGCTAGAGAGTTGAAATATTCACAGATTGTGTATATCTGTTGCCGCTATTACAACAAATACTAAAATCAAAATAAAATAAATATTTATTTATCCCATACAACAAGCATCATTTTTTTAGCCTTTTTGCTTTATATCAATAATGGCAATAGGTAGGTACTTGAATTTTCCACAAAGTCCTTAGTTCTACTTGTACTTTAATATTTAATAATAATATTAAAATAAAATGAAAAATTAAAGGGGGCTCCCATACAAAAAACACAAATTTTGGTCTAATTTTGCTCTATAATGGAACCCTTCGTGCGCGAGTCCAACTCACACTTGGCCGATTATTTTATTGTCAAAGAGTTAAAAAATCGTAACAGCATTCTTAGGTTAATTTTAACTGTCGGTATTAACATTTAAAATATCTGCCCTGAGACGTTTATTTAAGCTAATTTTTTCTGTCTCAAGACCTCAATTATATGCCTCATCAGGTTACCAGCTTAGTACTTTTTTAAAATGCCCAGCGTGAGATGATGATGAACATCAACTTTTAGCAACCTTAATCTGGATGCAAGTAGAAGATCAGATCCGGGTTAGTGGTCGCGCGTGTGTGATAAAAACTTTTCCGGCGATTGTGCCGATTGTGCCGGCGTGAGTCAGGGGTTTCCCGAATTTTCGCGGAACACGTCACAATGAAAAGCGCCTGAAAGCCTACAAGAGCGGTATCGAATCTCAACACGGATTCACTTAGTCACGCGAATATTATTAAAGTTTTTTTGGCTATAGTTATACTTTAAATTCGTACCTATAGACTATAGACTATACTAGAGTATAGAGTATTTAGTTTTATTGTTAATAGTATAAATGCGAGAGTGTGTCTGTCTGTTTGTTACTTCTTCAGGTCCAAAATCACTGAACTGATTTTCCTAAAATTTGATACGGAGATACTTTGAGTCCCGGGAAAGTACATAGGATACTTTTTATCCCGGAATGTACGCACCATGCGCCATCAACGAATTTTGGCGCAACTTTTTTGCGGGCGTCATCATCATTATAATATTTTTTGCATAATATTATATTTTCATTTTATAGTATAACGACCTCTGTGGCTCAGTGGTTTAGCGCGTGGTGGCTCAAGCTTGACGTTACTGGTTCGATTTCGGCCGACGGAACTATAGTTTTCAATAATTATGAGAGTGTGAACATAATTTATCATTTGGAAACAAAATGAACTTTGATATCTTTAGCGGCACTTAGATAATATTATGTCATTGGCTCGTGTCGGCTTCACCACAATAGTCAGAATGAACGCTTTAGAGCTCGTCTAACTTGAGATGACGCGCCTCTCCCTCGTATTCACAATACAAAATTTTTCATGTAAATCGAAGAAGTGGTGGGGGGCGTCATTTCAAATTAGATCAAGCTCTACCATTGTTTGATAGCGATTTATCACCGGCATATTATGGTTTATCAGGCCTGTAGACAAGTGGCAAAGCGCTAACGCTAACGTTACAAAATGTATGCGATTTGACATAAGTCATCGCTTCGCT
>DWQO01000313.1:0-10103 GCA_018236845.1 Plebejus melissa
TCAGTCGAAAATAACTTTCTTCGCACCTAATCGTTGCTGCTTATCACTGGCGGCAACAGCGACCCTTACATTTCTAGTAGCATTTACTAAGCTACGCTTACGTTAAGATCAAAATGAATAAGACCGGAGTAGTTCTCTCGACTTTGAAGTTGTAATAGCGGGCTGGGCGGGGCGGAGGGCGGGCGGGGTAGGCGGTAAATTAGGCTCTATCGGGGTCATTAGCACGGCGCTGACTGGTATCGCGATGTACCGTAACACATCGCCCCCGGTTCATAAAATTGCATTATCCCCCGTTATCTCGGATGTGACCCAATTAACAAACACTTGTACCCCTATTCTGTTATCTCTTTTGTTTTGATAGGAAAGGTACCCGGAATAAAATTTTTAAATATAGATGTTTTGTAGTAAAAATAGATACGATATTTTTTAATCCGTGCTATTACGATTAATGCGAAAATTTGTCTGCCTTGCTGTCTGTTTACCGCAATCTCTATCCAAACTGCTGGACCGATTTTGACATATGGAGATATTTGTAGTTATTCAAAAAGGACAAATTATAGTTGAGTTGTAGTATAATGTCATTTGTAGTTAGAGTTGAAAGTAAATATTTCTGCGGTGCATATTTAAAATAAAATATCCTATTGCGATGAACTAACATTTTAATATTTTGGGCAAGCGTAAAAATATAAAACCCTTTCCTTTGAGTTATGAATAATTTGTTGATTCAATTTGGTCTCGATATCGATCATAAAAGACCCAAAACGAAGCGTTAATAAAATGGAAATCCGTCTTTGTGGATTTACGCTCGCGTTTCGTTTGGAAATCAAATGAAACCTGGACTCTTGGGGACCTAAATAGAGGAAAACCCATTACGAAAACACCACCGTGATCAAATTATCTTTATAAAAATAGTTGAAGAGTAACTTGTTCAGAATGTAGGATAAATTACGATCATTATTATTATTAAGATGGAGTATTTAAAAATGTCGACGAGTGCAACCGTAAGTAAAACAAGAGAATAGGAAAGATAAGAAATATTCTCAAAAAATGTGTTAATATTATGTCATAATAATATACTCATATGAAACAAATAACCAAGCATAATACTGTGTAGAACAGTAAATATTTAATACTGCACTGCCTCGGGCCTCGCGTTCCTCTCGCTTCCTTAAGCCATTGAAGTTTAAATAAAGCAATTCTTTCGAGTTATCTTCCGAGAATAAGTTAAAATAAAGTATACGTTACTCGCGTTTTAAAACTAATGTTTTTTTTCTAATTGTCCTTTCTGTTTACAATCTTGTAGGTCACTTAAGTTTCTAAAATTTATTTTTTATTTTACATTATAAATCAAATTTGGTCATTTTATTTTTGGATATAATAAAAACTAACGTTTTATGATACTTTGGACTTAACATTAACATTCAATAATAATGATGTCCTAGCATAAATCTATATATATAAAACTCAAAGGTGACTGACTAAATTGGTGATCTATCAACGCACAGCCCAAACCACTGGACGGATCGGGCTGAAATTATGCATCCAGGTAGATGTTATGACCTAATCCGCTAAGAAAGGATTTTAAAAAATTCGCACCCCAAGGGGTTCAAATAGGGGATGAAACTTTGTATATAATAATACGTCTTAACGCGAGCGAAGCCGCGGGCAAAAGCTCGTATTCTATAAGTAAGCAATTATTCAGGTTTAAAAAGTAGGGAGTACGTACTACGAAACATACTTAGTTACGAAGCTGCCAATTAAATAAAACAATAGAACTAACATAATGAACATGGCTCACTGCCAATTCCTTGTCCTTTGAGGGCCCTGGATTTCAACTTTGCAATGTTTAATGTTTCAATCTCCTCGGGCTTTATTCAATATTTGATTTATAAGCTACGAAAGTATGTATACTTAAATATATACAGAACATAAAAACTGCATTCAGAGGGCTTAGTCAACATGTTTTCTTTAATGCTTCTTTAAAGAATCTCCGATCAAAAAAATGTATCGAGTTCACCGCGTTCTATTATATAATAAGTTAACATTCGATTCATAGTATTTTGAACGGCGATTCCATAAAGAAGCGAATAAGAGAACATTTTGGCTAGGGCCATCTAAAATATTCTGTATTGTTTAACTATATAGGTCCTTGTACCGTATTGAAATGGCATTTAAATTATATTATTCATCCCATTTAAAAACAGAACCAACCCACATAATTTTTGAAATGTCAATGAATTATTGACATTACATTACATTTAATGTATTTACTATGATTTTTGTATCACGTTGTTACGTATTACACGTGTTTTCCGAAACAATACACCGAAAGATCTCTCGATAAGTCATTCAATTTATTTGTTAATTTCCTTATCAATTGAGTTATCGTCTGTAATTGATATACAAGGGCGTGCCAGTGGCGCGTATGAACCAATTATGCGTATATTTGTATTCGACGACAGTATAAACGCGGTCTGGTAACCTGTTTAGGGAGTGCCCCCGAGACTCTCCAAGTACCCTAACCAAACTAATGGGGGCTCCCCGGAATACTAATACGCCACTTGTACTCTAAATATTCATACGCGGATCTTTTAACCGTAATTGCCAATATTGATGCAAATACATGCACGTGCCATTGACTTTGTAACATCAGACGGGTACGGCGAGTTATAAAGTAAATTCTTATTCAAATACAGATAACAACTAACAAGTATTTTACTAATAATAAAAAGTTATTACTCATTATATTTTTTATTCGATTTAATAATATTTATTAAAACCTCTGTTGGACATTATTTTGCAATATAATAAAAACAATGATGTTACTTACAAAATACCAAATAAGGACAAAATTAAAGTGAAAAGTACTATCATCATTTCATCAGGGCTGTGTGATGTGTTGTTGTCACACTAAACACTGGTGACTGGGGACACCGTATAGAGATAATGTCGTTAGTCGTTATTCTGTTGTGATCATATTTGAGCTAATTCTGATTAATTTGCTGTTGTCTGATTTAAAAACTTAAAAAATACTAAAATCGAACTTGGGGGGACATAAACGAGAACAGTTACGCAGGATTTACTTTTATAGTGCCCAAGTGTGTGAGATACGCTAGGATGGATACTTTCTGTTTCTTTACTCTAATGGCGAAATGGAACCAATAAAACGACGCGACCGACAAAAGACTTTTTCATGTACACACTCATTCTTTTTTGTCAGACAATCAGGTAATCTGTCTACATTGACCTGACTATGGAAACAACAAGAACAAGCCATTAGTAAAAACGTAGCTGCTAATAAATAAAATTATGAAACTACTGTGCATATAACAATTTGTAAGAAAAATATTGTGTTATATGAAGGGGTTATGGTAATGGAGGTCGCCTCCGCTGAGGAGTGCTAATATTACGTCTCAGTACATCACTTAAGCACCGACTACACGAGAACATTTCATGTCGATTCCCCTGGGACCGCATTGCAGCGTTTGAATTATGTATAAGTCTCCTTTGTATTTCTTCCAAAGTAAACTATTTTGGAGAGATTTTATATCAGCGTATACGCTGAATCGTGTGTAATGAAATTTGAGTGCGTATTTTATTCGATCAGAATTTAAGCACGTTTTTGATAGTTTTTATTGATAATATTGCTCAAGACACCTACAGAAATAACGACTGTACAAATAACATGTAAATATTCGACTTGAATCATGTTTACATTGTTAGTAATACAGTTGATTTTCGGATAGATTACAAATTACACGAGGATGAAGACGCGCCAACTTATTGTTTCATTTTCACAAAGGCGAGCTTTGTTTTCTACTGAATTTAGCGTAATTTTAAATAATGACTTGAGAAATTCAGTGATTTCTTCCGGGTCAGGTGTCGGGTAATATTTTCAGTTTCACGTGGGTAAGCATCAATCATCATAAGCGCCTCTGTCATCAATCATTGTTATTTTATTCCACCCATCAGCCGCTAAATCAATCAGTCTGTTTTTCTCCTGAAATAACAGAATCACCAATATCTACTTGGTTATGAAATCGCCTCAATTTTAGGTGACAAATATTTAAATGATTGATTAATTATATAAAGGTTTTAAATATTTTGGTGATTGTTATATTTACAAAATTTGACTGACACGCGGTAGGATCAAGTGCGAGTAGCTTGTGAATAAATAACGATTTGGCGAAATTCTTAAGGCAGCTTCGTCTACCTAATTCTAAGTGAGTACTTCATTTAGTTTTCTAGAAACCGCATTCTAAATTCCGTCGGTTTTATTTATTCATTCTATTCGGAATTCAAAATACGGCTCGAGAATTCAGTCTCGCGCAACCACAAAACGGAGCCCGTAATGATCTCCGGTTTAACAAAACATTACTTATGTTTCAAATAAGGAGATATTATGGTGTCCGCTAAAATGAGATTGATTTTTTTAAATGAGCTAGGGATGAGTTCTCACGATTTAACTTTTAGATTTTCGCGCCTATTCCCGAGGCTCGGGCGCTTTTCTTTATGTCGGCGTTCAATGAGATGCATAATTGCTAAGCTAAGGGCTCGGAATCGGCGGGATAAGTGGATTGCCGCCTGCCGCTGCCCCCGACGGGAATCAATATTTATGTGACGCGACCGGCTGCACGGGAATATATTATGCACGAGGCATATATTATGACTATCCAATTTACTATCTTTTACCTAATAACATAATATTATCATGATATACGATATCGTTCTCAAATTCTCAAATTATCCTCAAGAATACTAACGATAAGAATACTAAAACGACGAAAGTAATACTAGGTACACATACCTAATACTAGGGCGCATGAAATAATCTTAGTTGACTAAAACATTATATTATACTTTCATAAAGGTGAATTTCTCGCGGTCCTCTACTCCTCGGAGACACGAATTGACAAATAACATTCGAATAAAAAAGTTGATGACAAAAAATTCCGCCATGTAACGAAAACAAGGACGTCTTTATAAAATTGTGTTTTGCTCGCGATGAGTGCAGAGTGGGTGACGTTGACAAATGATACGTGCGCTGTTATTCACTGTCATATCGAAGAGATGGATTCTACTTTGTGTGGCTTAGCGGCCTTGGAGGGTGGAGCTAACTGGGGCACCTGATGAAAACTACCAAGTAAAAGTTTAAAGTTACCTGGCAGTGATACGCCATAACAAAGTAAATATGGTCCAAAATCTAAAGCAAAACAAACAGCTATTAAAACCCTCTATGTTTAAAAATTCGAGATCAGTAAAGATCAGATACTTTAAAACATGTCATATTCTTGGCACCGTCTTTAATAAACAGTTAAGTTTTGCAAGTATTGCCAAGATACCTAATTTAAGATACTTTACTGTGGTGGCGCCCTCTACGCAAGTACCTAACGACCGCAGAAATACTAAATCGGCTCCATGCCGCGCGCAAACCATTTCGCTTATAAGCTCCAACCACAACAATATGTAACTTTGAAAGGAACCTAAAACTGCACTTGACATCTCTAATCATTTATTAAGCGTATATATATATGTGAGTGTTTCTATAGACTTGTGTGTGATGGCTCTCCACCACGTTTGATGAACATGGGGTAAGCGAGGGTAACTAAAGTAGGTACCTATTTCACATTAACTGTACATTAAATACAAATGTTTGGTATTTCAGACGAACCTCCTCCTATTTTGGAAGTTGATTATACAAAACAAACCTTTAGATATTTTATTTGCCAAACTGCAAGGTTTGTATTACCTAAATAAACGTGTGCAAGTTAATTAAATTTTCGTGATCTATCAGGTAGACGACAAAATATTTTGGAAGTAGATGGGGGTAGGTACGACCGATGTGAGGTACACTTTGATGGTGTCCTTTCAATTTACAGTAAGCCGATTGGTTTTCCCGATACCTGCGCCCTACGATAAAATAAAGTTCAAAAGGATATTCAAAACCCTTTCCGCTTCTATGCTGCGTGTTATACTTTTATTACTTTCTTTGCATTAACATTTTCCACGGACCACGTCGATACATAATATGTAGAGATGAGACTAGCAATTGATATAATATTACTCTTACTCGTATTAGGTTTTTAACCTGAGATGATAGTAATAATTGTGATTTGTAAATTGTAATAAATAAATAATAAATATATACCATTTAATTCCAACTGGAAGCAATTGCAATCAAAGAACTGGGAGAAATTATAAGAATGTATATTGCTGAAACAAGTAATTATTAATTAATTTAAACTTTTATTGTTCTTAGGTAATTACATATAATTTTTTGTTTGGTAAAAAATTTAAATTGTTTATTGTGATATACATACCTAAAATAAAAATTTCAACCATATTTTGTCACTTTCATATTTTTAAAAGCAATGTTACAAATAAAGAGGTGATTGATCCTTTCATCGCGAACACTCCTAAAAAGGTATTATTTTTTGTAATAGGGACAATTTTTCTGCCATCGAAATGAAAAATTTTGTTTGATCTGCACAGAATCCCCACCGAATAGAAGGTACTTATATAACGGGGGACTGACGGGGACCAATTGGTTCGGTAACCGTAATTTTAGATAATTTCATTCAGACCGTAGGCAATTTCGCCATTTAGTATTCAAGACGCGGATCACATAATTTGAAGCCTTGATCATTCAAAAAGGTGGCATCGTTTTTCTTTAAGAATGGCCTTTCTTCGTCTTTTGTTTTCGGAAAACGACTTACCTGAGGCTTGCGTTATCAGTTTTGCCCAGCTGCGCTTAAATGAGTTCTCGGTTTTTTATGTTCCTACGTATTTATTTGGCACCTTTTGTTTAGCATTCGAGTGGAAGGTACCAATCATATATTTTGAATTAAAAAAGAGTGTGTTGTGACCTTGTGGTTTTTATGAATATTCGTTTGCCTTTTAATAGTAAAGTCGTCAATAGTTTTGCAATTTTAAAGTATATTGGACCGTAAAATTTAGGAGCTTCATAGTTTTACTGCTTTTGTGGAGCAATATTTTCAGAAACCTTTCATGAGAGCTTTATAATGACGTAGTTGGAAATAGTTTTAATGTTAGTATTAAAAGTTAGATGCATAATGCTTATACCACCTGCACCTATACTAAGCCATGTAACATGTTACTTAGCTTCAAAATATCATTGCAGATAATGTTACACTCTACTAAAATAGGTATATAAAAAAGAATATTATATGCCATTTACCGTAAAAAACCTTAGGTGATACACGAGTGTTAATAATGATAATTTGTGACTCTTATTACAAAAATATTATGGTCTGAAATAAACTGATATTATTATTATTATTAATTCATCACCAACATTTTGATTTCTGAATCACACTTTCGAGTTTATATAATTATATGTAATTAATAATTTTATATAGACCTCAGATCATGTTAAACCTTTGGTCTGACCAAGTACAGGTAGGTACTGACTCATTTGGTCGGAGATCTTTCATTAGGGTTTCCACTATTCTTACCAGATTAATAATTAATATATTCGTAAATTCATTACAGAAATTATTTTCAATTCATCGATATAACCATTTCCAAAGTAATATAAAAAAAAAGACAATAAACCGAGTGAACGGAAAAGTGGGAGGAATGTAATTAAAACAGAGCAATAAGCGCACATTTTACAGCTTTCGACCGCCACACCGCGCCGGAGCTGAGCCGTTAAAGGTTATAATATGCTTTCAAATTTTACATTCGCCGAGTGCTAAAATGAAAAAAATAACATAAATGCTCCTCAATTTCGTGCTTCTGGCCTGGAACAAAAGCGACCGGGCCGACGTTACGTTTGGTAAAATATAACGGTTGAATATTGACTCTGAACAGAATATATTGTTTTGGCCGGGGCCATTTTAAGTAATTTATGTTGCACGATTTACTTCGAAATCTTTATTTAAAGGAATGTTGATAAAAATCTACAACTCTGTTTAGTGATATGTTGTGACATTTGAAAAAGTAGGAACCGGAAACAACTAAATACCTTTTAAACAATGGAAATATGAAAACCCGTAAAACATTAGAAAACTCTATGTTTTTAAATGCGAAAGTGTGTCTGTCTGTCTGTCTTTTACGTCTTCACGCCCAAACCGCTGAACCGATTTTGCTGAAATTTCGTACTTTTTGTTAATGTACGGTTCCCGTACGCTAAAGGAGTTTTGGTGCAACGGAGTTGCGGGCATCATCTAGTTTGTTATAATTATTTATTTCACGGAATATTGCTAAAAATAGGTACTAAATTTTAAGCTATGGATTTCCGCAAAGTAACGCCTGATTTTATTAACTACTAGATTGAAGAGAAAATTAGTTTATCGCGCGGAAACCGTACATTTGTTCGGGATAAAAAGTACCCCCTGTCCTTTCCCGGGACTCAAAGTATCTACGTACCAAATTTCAGTCAAATCGGTTCAGCGGTTTGGGCGTGATAATGTAACAGACAGACAAACACACTTTCGCCTTTATAATATTATCTCTCATTTATTTTTTACGAAATCTTGGGTTGATTTAATTTGCCTAACTATATTATATTTAAAATAAGTTTTAAAACTTTTAACAGGTCGGAAACGAAAGCGCTGCCGGAGTAAATTATTAAACTTCGCAAGTTCGTGATACTGTGAGCTTTAAGAAATAATTTTCGTTAGCTTAAACTTATTTTCATATTGAAATGTCGTCTTAAATTTATGGCAAAATCATTGAGATGAAAGTAGTATAAATAGTCTCTCATTTTTTCTACAACAACTTTCAACCGTTTACTATTTAAATTATCTGAAATTTATGACACATGAATTAATAATTGAAAAACTTTTTTTAAAAGTTGGTATTTCTTTAAATAATGTCGTCAAAGGCCTACATAAATGGATAATGGACATATTTTAGCGTTAACACGTTGTAGTAATTCGACGATGGTAAAGATTAAAAAACGCAAGTATTACAGTTTTTTAAGTCCGTCTATTTAAATCTATTCTGTGTTCGTATTAGTAAACCTTCGACAAAGAATTTAAATCTGCGGCCTGGTTTACACATATTTTACTATGTCAACTACCACCAGTGTGTTACACACCTTATCTAGACCTAAATCGAACGTTCTAGATGATCGGACAGGAATGAACGTAACAAGATCTTAATCGTCGTTAGCAAGCGCTCTCTGTGCATCCCTATTTGTTGTGTTTTCATTTAAACTCCTTTGTTTGTTAGAAAAGCCATCAAGCGACCCAATCAAGTAAGAAATTGGTGATTTTGGCCCAAGATTCTGTTTACTGGTGATATTATTACACTGCTGCAGAGTTCAGCCGGTTGTGAAATTACTGGGCAGTGTATTTTTCCAATTAAAATGCGAGGATGCCGTTATAAAGAGGATTATTGAGAAAATGAAAATGAAGCTTTGCAGCTTTTCTACGGATTATATTGAAATCGGTGTAAAATTAAATTAAAATGTAATACAAAATATTTTCTCACATAGATTTTTAAAAATTACTTTTTCAATATAGCGAGCAATAAATCAGACGTCATAGAATTAATATAATGCATCAGACGAAAACTCATAATCAAAAACATAATTTTGATGATAAAATAGTAGTAAAAACTTCTCTAACTAACAGTATAGGCTATGGCAAATGCTCAGTGGCGGCCTTACTCGTTGCGAGGCCCTGGGCTGCAGGTCTTTGCGAGGCCCCGGGCCTCAGGTCTTTGCGAGGCCCTTTGGCCGTCTATCCACCGCCACGCTGCCGACACCGGGATCTCACCGCCAAAAATTGAAATAAAATGTCACTTTATGACATTTTGCTAGACGCGAGGCCTCAGCAAGAGCGATTGCCCTGTCCGCCACCCCCATAAGATCGCCACTGCAAATACGTCATAATATAAAAATTATCGCGCGTTCTTTTGCTTTTGTGTAACAAGCGTCTTGCGTCACGGGATCATGAGGAAAGCTTCTGCCAAACGAGTTTTATAAGACATGATGTAAATGCTTCCTCGCATAGAAAATTACAATGGAATCACGCTATAATAGTCCATCGAATAAAGCAATTCTAGAGTGCGTGAGCGGGATCGTGAGAATTTTTTTCGGAAACGTGTACAGAGTAACTAGTTCATAAACATAC
>DWQO01000314.1:0-10101 GCA_018236845.1 Plebejus melissa
ACGAGGAGGTTTTTCTCACCCAAAACATCCTTGCTCAACCCATGTGAGCACCAAACATTGGGGTAGGTTTCTACACCTTAGCCCTTTAACCTTTAAAAAAATTCTCCTTCTATTTAAAATTGATAGGCAATTTATCAAAATATGCCCTACATCATAGCATTAAAGGATCGGACACCGGTGTTGGGACACATCGTATATTATGCTTATTTATGAGCTGAAAACTATTTTTAAATAAAACTATAATTCGACACACGAAGCAAAAATATAACACTATCGAAATAGGTTAGTAAATATATTGTTGTGGATCAGGGTGGCATCGTGGATAAACAATACCACTAAATGAAACCACAAATACCACTAAATGCTATTAGAATTATTATGAAATATGATCTTTGTTGTCTATCATGTCATATATTTACTAAGAGCTGTTACATTAATTACTTCGTAAATACCAGTATTATGTTAGGTAGGTATTTCTTTGGCACGCTACAAGAACTTGAACAGCTTGTGAGATATCTTTAGATTCGTCTTAGTCCTGAGAATGACACTGTACATTTTTCTGCAAAGTATGACTTTATAACTATATTAAGATTCCATTTCAATGTGTGCTAACTTTCAGAGCGTGGACACCAGGCGGAGCGCGCAGGTCTTCAGGAATGCAGCCCTGAAGTTTTGCAAACCCTCTTGACAAGTCTCGCGCACGAGAATTTTCGACTCGCACCCGTCACAAGAGACTTATTTCTAAAGCGACTGCGAGTCGACTTTCCCAGGGAGGTGGTACCTATAGTACTAGCTCCACTCCTGTATCCTGACGACTCGCAAACACCACTCGAGGAAATGACAACATCAGACGATATGTCAGCCGCCATGATGGACAACTCGTTGGCGGATATTATCCGGGACATCGGATACGCGTTCACCGCGTCAGTCGAAGATTGCAAGAACAACATGCTAAACTTCGGCGCCAGAGAGCCAACGGCGATAGACGTAGCGCGGATCATTTCGATGATGGTGAGATATCACGCTACTTTACCGGATGGTCCCCAGATGCAAACGCCCGGCAACTTCTGGATGAACCACGAAACGAAGAAGGAACCGACTGCTCACGGGCATTCTGAGACGTGGAACGCCGAAGTGTTCGTACAGACGCTGAAGGACTTGGCGTCGAATTTAAATTGGAAGGAAGTTATTTTACAACTCGACCATCCCGAGTTTATAGTACCCGACAGACAAGGCATAAGTTTACTCTTTACGATACTGCGCTTAGGCCTTCAGAGCGCTGGATATCCGGCCAATATTTTTCCAGTAGAATATCTATGTCGACGGTGGACCAATTTAGACGGGCAGATGAGCCTAATATCGAACATACTGAAGCATCCCGACATTTTCAGTTTCGCGGATCATCCCTTCCATCCTGTGTCGATAGATTTACTAAAATCACCACCTGAATCTGACAACAAGGAAATTGCTACATGGCGCTGTTTGTATCTAGTGGAGCTGCTGATTTATGCTTCGGAGCGGGGATACTACATGCAAGTTCATGAGCTCCTCAAGTTTCCACTGCAGCACTGTCCCGATATACTCTTACTCGCTTTGTTGCAAATAAATCCTCCAATAACGGTTTTCAGACAAGAATTATTGACTACATTAATACCGATATTTCTAGGAAATCATCCCAACTCGGGTATAATTCTCCAACACGCGTGGCATACGCAGAATCCGAATATAAAACCAATAATCATGCACGCAATGGCAGACTGGTATATTCGCGGGGAGTGCGATCAATCCAAACTTTCTAGGATTCTGGATGTGGCGCAAGACCTGAAAGCTTTATCTCTTCTGCTGAATGTACAGTCGTTTCCTTTCGTCATTGACTTGGCGTGTCTAGCCTCTCGCAGGGAGTATCTAAAGCTCGACAAATGGCTAACCGACAAAATAAGGGATCATGGAGAAACATTTGTGTCAGCAATGGTGAAGTTCTTACAGAGACGTTGTCCGCCTGTACTCGGGAAAGTTCCGGAAGAACCGTTGCCCAAAGCTGCGCAGTTACCTCCCGAAACAGTGGCCACCATGCTTACATGTCTGCAGCTGTGTATACCAAACGTGCAGCAGGAACTACAAGAGGCTATTTACAACGTGATCGCTACTTGCCAAACTATGATGCTGAATAAGACGAGACAGACTGGTATCGCTGGTATTGCGCGGCCTCACACCAGAGTACTCGAAACGCCGTTTAACCCGGCTGGCTTAGGAGGACAGCTCTTCACTCCACACGTCGACACTTGCCTCGCTACGTTGACGCCGAACGTGGCAAACATGACCTTAGGAGCACCGGCAAATACAGCCTTTGCCATGCCCGGTACGCTGGGTCCCTTAGTTGCTGCGCCCGGGTCGCCTTCGCGACTAATGGGCGCTGGCCCTAACAGCCCATTCATGATGCCGATGCCACACACCGCTAACGTGGCGACGATGGGAGCATTAGCCCGAATGCCCCCAGCGCCAACTATGGACAAGCCACGCCTACCCGACCCGATACATTTCCCAGAGATGATGCACAACGTCTCAAAAGAGATCGAGGACGAAGCTAACGGCTACTTTCAAAGAATTTACAACCATCCACCTCACCCGACGCTATCTATAGATGAGGTGCTAGACATGCTGAAGAAGTTTCAAGACTCGCCCAACAAGAGGGAACGGGAAGTCTTTACGTGTATGCTACGGAATCTTTTCGAGGAATATAAATTCTTTCCTCAGTATCCCGACAAGGAACTACACACCACTGCACAGTTGTTCGGTGGTATCATTGAAAAAGGACTCGTACCGAGCTACGTCTCACTCGGACTTGCGCTAAGGTTTGTCCTGGACGCCCTGAGGAAACCAGAAGGATCTAAAATGTACTACTTTGGCATTGCAGCCCTCGACAGATTTAAATCTCGCTTGAAGGACTATCACAAGTATTGTGAGCATGTTAGAGCGATACCACATTTCAGTGAGTTCCCACCTCATTTGATCGAATACATAGAATATGGTTTGCAAAGCCAGGAGCCACCGACGAAGCCACAGGGTGCAGTTCTACCAGCCAGCCTTGCAGCACTGTTGAATCAGAATACCATTGTGACTGTCTCGGCGCCATACAGGTAGGCTGCCAATAAATATTTAATAAAAATATAGTCTTGTTACCGGTGTAAACGCGCGTCAATATTCACTCGCCCGTTTAAGCATTGGTTATTCAAATGAAAATGGACGTTTGTGATTTGCGAACCGCAATTCTGATAAAGTAGATATGTTGTAAACACATTTGAATTTAAAATTTTCAATTCTCACTTAAAAATCGTACAGTGAACCGAAAAACGTTCAGATGGGTTATAAATTTTGTGTACTGTTTAATTCAGAGACTTCAGAGTAACCAAGCAAAATGCTTAACTATTCGTAATCTTTCAATATTTTTTTTATCTACACGATATGAAAACTTACTATGTATTCTAAAACTCATTAGCTTATGATTTTGACTATCTGTGATTGTCCATTAATTCAAATTACTTTTACTAGAAACGCATAGGTTGCAATGTATAAAAGTATAACAATGTATATTTATGTGCTATGCCTTATACATACTAAACAATTTTAATTCCCTACCCGTATACATTCTATTCTTGCGCGGTTTGATTTGGGTTACAAAATATTGATTGTATTTTTCCTTTCAGGGCGGTTGTATGCACACCTAGTGCTATATCTGTGATATCAAAAGTTGCCAACTGTGCAGCCGGTGGAATCGGAAGTAGGCCTTCCATTGCCAACGCTACCAATATTGACACACTTCTCACTGCCACCGACAGGGAGGAGAAAATCAGTGCACCACCCGAAGCAATACAAGACAAAACTGCCTTCATATTCAACAACCTCAGTCAACTAAATCTACAACCCAAATGTGACGAACTGAAAGAAATAATAACGGACGAATACTTTCCGTGGCTCTCGCAATATCTCGTCATGAAACGAGCGTCCATCGAGCTCAATTTTCACGCTTTATACTCAAACTTCTTGGACGTTCTCAAAATTCGTGAAGTCAACAAAATGGTCACAAAAGAAACTTACCGAAATATCAAGGTACTTCTGCGATCCGATAAAGGAATCGCCAATTTCTCCGACCGCTCCCTCCTGAAGAATCTTGGACACTGGTTGGGGATGCTCACTTTAGCCCGCAATAAACCAATCCTCCACGTTGATATCGATCTCAAAGCACTTCTACTTGAAGCTTATCACAAAGGACAACAGGAGCTTCTATACGTGGTGCCGTTTGTTGCGAAGGTCTTGGAAAGTTGCGCCAAGAGCGTCGTATTCAAGCCACCGAATCCCTGGACCATGGGATTGATGAACGCACTCGCCGAATTACATCAAGAGCCCGATTTGAAACTAAATCTCAAGTTTGAGATAGAAGTACTTTGTAAAAACTTATCTCTAGATATAAGTGATCTCAAACCATCAATTTATCTGAAAGATCCTGAAAAACTAAGGTCAATAGAATTCCAGTTGTCCCAGCCGAAGGCGAACAAGGAAGCGGCGACCAATGTTATACCGATCAATCAGGCAATAGTGCAAGCTCCTCCGCCGATGCAGATGATGCCACCACAACAACCGATGATTCCAACTGAAGAAATGTCAGTGACTGCTCCGACTCCAACCAGTGGCCTGGTAGCCAATGACCCGAGCCTGATGGGAGTGATCGGTCTACCGGAACCCAGGTTCAACTATATGGACGTGAATGTTTCATCCACTTCCGCTTTCGGACAGAAGATATGCTTCAATCCGCATATCCTGCTATTCCAGACGTATCCCAATCTGAAACAGTTTGTCAAACCAGCAATTGAGAGATCGATCCAAGAATGGATTCACCCGGTCGTGGATAGGTCTATCAAGTACGCTTTGACCACCTGTGAACAGATCATAAGGAAGGACTTCGCCTTTGACCCCGATGAAGTGAGAATGAGGACATGCGCTCATCACATGATGCGGAACCTCACCGCTGGGATGGCAATGATCACCTGCCGGGAACAAATCATAAGCACTATTAGTGCCAACTTGAAGGCTGCTTTCGTCTCCGCATTGATACCAGCTACAGCACAACAAGTAAGTTCTTTAATTCAGATGAATAAAAACCTTGTACAATTCTCGTAAATATACCGGCGTTCTAGAAGTTTCCCATTTTGTCAATCAATTGTCTTTCCTCTTTTGTCCTCCTTGACAGTATCTAAAGTCAAGTAATATTGTTTTGCTTAGATTTTGTTATATAAATGACCTGTTATAATGTTGATATTTGTTCCAGGATGCAATTGATAGTGCGGCAGCAGTCCTGGCGACGGAGAACATGGAACTGGCTTGTGCATTCATCCAAAAGACTGCCGTTGAAAAGGCGCTACCCGAGCTGGACAAGAGGCTAATTAACGATTACGAAATGCGAAAAATTGCTAGACAGGAGGGGCGTAGATACTACGATCCCATTGTATTGACATACCAGACAGAGAGGATACCTGAACGCGTACGCCTGCGCGTAGGTGGCCCTACTGATATACAAATTGCTGTTTACGAGGAATTTGCATGCAATATTCCCGGATTCGTGCCTGTTCGTGACGCTGGTATGTTCATACCGAAACCCTCCGCTCAAGAACAAATACCACAAATGACTTATAGCCAAGTCATGAACCCTACACAGGTATATTAGAATTTTCAAAGTAATTATTACAATAATTACTTTATTTAAAGGGTTTATACACTAACAGTAGATAATATAGTGCAAATACTTTATAATAGTTTATTTTGATTACTAACGTTATTTTTATTCGAAATATAAATATACCATTGCTTACGAACATTCGTGCTATTTTTAGAATGCTTTTGGTATAATATTTGTAAGTAAAAGAACTAATTTTTACGTGTCGTTAGTTTCGTTTATGTTTCAAAGACAAGTACTTACGTGTAATCTTATTACACAAATCACTTAGGCTACATTACAAAACACACATTGACTCTTTACTGTGCTTTGCGGTTCGGTTATTTACGGCTTGAGGCTTTATAGCGAAATAGGCAGCGAATGTACAGAACGTTTGAAAATGTAATTCCAATTTTAACAATATAAAGAAAACTTTAATTATTATTGTTTAAAATTAAGAATTACGTATTCAAATAGTTCAGCTTTCTTCACACAAATTCTTACACTTAAATGTGCTTATCCTTTTTATGTTGATATGTCGTAAGCTGAAATAAAATAAATGTTTAATGTACTAAAATAAAATTTTTTTGCACCAATCAAGTCAACGAAAGCAAATAAAATAAGAATACCAAATTTTGTTCTTAGATTTAAAATCTAATTGATAAAAAGTTTAACAAGTTATTAAAATTTTTCAGCTTTTTAAATCGCCTATCCGCATGTCAATGGAAATTGAATGTTAGGCGTAATATAATAATGTTCTATTTACCTTACTACAAGGTTTCTTCAATTTCAAGTTTGGTGTAATTGTTTCGATGTCGTATTTGCACTAACGCTTTGAATGCACTCTGTGTTGTGGTCAAATCTTAAAAAATAATAATCATTTTAAGGTATGACCACATTTTCAGAAGCTGACATGTGGATTATTTGAATGGATTTTTTTCAGGTGTACGGCACAGATGAAATGGGTGCTTTGATAACTGCTGCGGAGTTGTTCCTAGCTAACACTCTGTCTGTGCCGGCTTTTGCTGTTCAGGCGACGAATATGCATACCCTGCTCGAATGTCTGATTATTGCGAGACGACAGAGAGATATCGTTTCTGGTCTGACGCTGTTGCAGAGGGTAAGTTAATGATAAAAATATATTTATCCGCTATTTGCAATTTAAAAGTATGTAATTTATTACATTTATTTCAATGTAAGAAGAGTTTTTTTGGCGGTTAAGTCTTTATGTGAAAAAATTGCAATACATCAAGTTCTACTACATCTAGTACTATCAGAGAAGTTGTTTCCTAGGCAGATGGGGGGCCTACATAGTTTGGTTGAGCTCATCCGACCAAATACAGCTATCATTGAATTGACATAAGCCGACCAAACGACGTAGATCTGTCCGCTGCCTAGGAATCAATTTCCTCGGGTATACAAAGATTACAAAGAACTAGTCTAGTCTTTATTATAACACTTTTTAACCACGTTTTAGGCTGTAGAAGGTCTACTCGATGGCCACATGGTCCAGTCTGGCATCAATACGGAACACGTAGACATGATGACAAGATACAGAGACATACATCTGAGGGTGCTCAAACTTCTAGAAGACAACAGAGTCTATGGTCACGTATGGACCACGAAACAAATCACCAGCGTTGTAATTGAATGCCGAGACGAACTCAAATACAACTTGGAAGGTGTTGACTGCCTAATTAGAAACCATCTGATCAATTTACCACAGGTTTGTTATTTCTTATGGTTTGTTATACTCATGTCAAGTTCTTTCGGTAGTGAACGCCTTTTAAAGTTTAATTTTGTATCATCCTCAATAAAAATTCTAGTGACCTACATCTCAACTCAATTTATTCTTAGTTTCCGCTCCGAGTGTCGAAAATAATCGGAATATTTTGTCTAACTTGAGTTTGATATTGACCCAGAACTAATCTTAGGGCTCTTTGTCTTTCTAATATATATTCTTTTCTTTAGCCTAGCTTCTTATGTGGTTAGCAAAAACATACGAATTGGGTATTGTCAAGTCTTAGTAGACTTAGGGCCTGCTTCATCACTTTTTGATAAAGTGGCGAATAGGCTATTCACAACTTTTTGACAGATTATCCATACTTTAACTGTCAAGTAAAGTGCTGGATAGCCTATTCTGCACTTATCAGGAAGTGGTGAAACAGGCCCGTAGTCGTATATTCTTGCTAAATTCTTATGGTTGTCTTTATGGTATGCCTTTTTTTCAGTACGACCTGGCACTAGCCCACCTTATGGACGGCGGTAACAACTATGTAGCGGTGGCATTCGCGATGCAACTGCTCCAAGTGTATCTTGTCGATGACAGAACTAACACATACGCTACAGAGTCCGACCTGTACCATACCACGGAGACTCTGATTAGGATGACCACCCACGGTCGTCAGCCGCCGCCAGAGGGCCTGGCGACGCTTATTGAGACAATAAGGATCAACCAGGACCCAAGCACTTATCTTGGCGAACGATCACCTTTAGGTCCCACTGCGCATATCCATAACGGAATCTTGCAAGTTCGGGTAAGTCTTAGCAAAGTTACAGAAGTAAGAATGACAGTCATGAAGAATGTTATTAAAGCTCACTTAATCAATCCAATGCGATAGAGAAATTGGTCATATTACAGCACTTAAACTCATACATAAACAAGTTTGTTAGAACCTAAGCAACAACAACAGTTTGTCGTCACAATAAGCGTATTGTGACGATTGTGACGACAAATTCGAAAAACCATCGTCATTCTGTTTATAAAACAAACAAAAAGACGATGGCTAAAAAAACTTGGCTAAACACTCACCATCACTAACAAAAATATCCCCTTAGGCCCGCGATTACGACGACCCACCCGGCCTCCAGGAGAAAATCGAGACGCTATTCCGCGAATGGCGGGCGATTCTCATGGGACAGCTCACAGAGGTGGAGGTTGGACAGAACTTCAATATGTACGTCCACCGAATGAACATCAACGGGATGCTCAAATCGGACGACATGGTCGGACGATTCTTCAGAATCGCGACCCAGATGTGCATAGAGAATGTGTACCAACAGCTCAATGAGGACAGAGTGAACCCACCACCTGTGCCTCTCAAGAGGGAGAAGTATTATTCCATGTGCGATTCCTTCACCAAACTCGTGTCGCTGCTAATCAAGAACACGTCCGACGCCGGAAACCCCACGCCCAAGCTGAATCTGTTGAATAAGGTGTGTATTAAAGTTAAGGAATTATGTCCTGTATTTGCAAGGCACATAGATGTCATTCTTACTCTACCTGTCCTTTTCACTCGCCCAATAAAATCCTATCTTATTTGCATGAGACAGAAGCTCGCATCTCGACAGCATTAAATCATGTAACAGTATATTAAGGGACAAATAACAATTATGCTCTCACCAACAAAGAGAAAATGAAAGTGGCCATTCAATATTCTAATTACTTAGGCAAAATACTAGGCATAATATTATGCTAAAGGATGCCAATTATGTCAGAAGTAATTTTTTTAAACCTTGTCTGCTATTACCCACTTAATCAACTTGTCATTGGCAGATGCTGGGTATAATCGCGGGTTGCTTGCTGCAAGACCACGAAGACCACGGCGCCAACTTCCAGCAGCTGCCTTACCATCGTCTTCTACTGATCCTCTTCTTGGACATGAATATGGCGGAACCTGTCTTAGAATCTATGAACTATCAGGTATGTTTATTGTGATTTATGTTGATACTAGATGTTCCGCGCGGCTTCGCAAATTAGATATTTCACAGACACAGTCCACAAAAAATAGCCTATGATCCTTCACGTGGTCTACTTCTTATCTGTGCCAAATAACATAAAAATTTGCTCAAGTAGTTCGTGAGATTCAGCACTTTCAAATAATTTCCACCGTTTTTTTTCACATTTTCCTCTATTTCTTCGCTCCTATTACTCTTAGCGTGATAAAATGCCTCTCTCGATAATTGGGCTATCTAACAGTGAAATATTTTTTTTTATCGGACCAGTAGTTCCTGAGATTAGCGCGTTCAAACAAACCAAACTCTTCCGCTTTATAATATCAATTATCAATGTAAACGTGTCTCGAATCCAATAACCTTATGTGAACAATAAACAATCAGCATCAAGTAAACAACAGGTTCCATTTCATCACAGCATACAAGATTAATTTCATCATAATATTATAGGAAAAACTAGCCTATAATCTTATCCGTTTTGTTACAAAAACTGTAGATTATGCAAAAATGTTTCTGCACAGCGCTTTTATTCACATTTATTTGATTTTTATTTAATTTCACTTTAATAATCTTGAAACTAATGGAAGTCAAATGATAGCCTCGCAATCTTTATATATATAATTCTTCTGTGAGTGTGTATGTCACTGAACTTCTCTCAA